>JASSUY010036945.1:0-49911 GCA_032466535.1 Forpus xanthops | reverse complement strand
TTCTGGCTGTGTTCAAGGCCGGGTTGGACATAGCCTTGGGTGACATGGTTTAGTGGGAGGTGTCCCTGCCCCGGCAGGAGAGTTGGAACTAGATGATCTTAAGATGCTTTCCAACCCTAACTATTCTATGATTCTATGACATGCCTGTTCTGTGATTTGGACACAAAAATTGTGAATATCCGCTTTACATATTACACCTAAAATCTTTGTTCTCTAAGTCCATATTTGTTCTGCTTTAAAAAATGTCTTTAATGTGGATATGACTAATAAGAATTCAGATTACAAATGTTGTTGATGTTGGTATATATTGTCTATCCATACCATACAAAAGGCATAGTATAGATAGAAATACTGTCCGCAAAGAACACAGAGATGATTAAAAAAGAAAGGACCACTGCCCACATACAGCATGGTACACGCTAAAGTTCCAGTTGGGAAACTTGATAGTGACTTACTGTAGTTATTTGCTCAATTTTAGCACCGAGATTTATAAGGAGTAGGATTTTACCTAGCATTTGAAAATTAAAAATCCATACTCCAGACCAACAAACACAAATCATACCAGCACATCTGTTAAGGAACGAATGAACGCTTGAGTAGATATGAGCATCATTCTTAGAACAAAGGCATGTCTGAGTATAGGATTACTCAAAAAATCCCAAACTCAGAATTAAATTGAAAGTTAATTTTAATTTCACCACACTGAAATGTGAGGTGTCGATATGTCCTAATTTAAAAAATGGCAAGTAAAGCTTGGTGTTCTTTACTATGGGACCATTCAGTGAAAAAAATAAAGAACCTGAAGGTCAAGGACAACTAATGTGGCGCATATTCTAAGATGTGGGTTTCACCTGGAAACTTGCAAAGCTATTTTACTGAGAAAAGTCATCCAAATCACAGTAGAGATTTGGGAACAGTTTTTTTTTGTTTGTTTGTTTTAATGTGGTATCTCTGAATCCTTCTTGGTTTCATATAGGAATAGAACCATCTAATAAAGGTCAGATTTTAATATGAGATTGTATACCTCCAGTTCAAGAAAACATGAGTGCAGTGCTTTAAGAAGTCTCATTGCATGTTATTTGGTACTAGGTGCACAAACACACATGACAGAATCATGGTGGCATTGTTCATGGGCAGAGGCTGTGGCTTCTGTTACTCACTTGATAGCTTTGTGTTCCACAAATACAGGAGCAGAAGTCATTCTTCAGTTTGGAAAGCTTTTATTTGATGTCTTCAGGCAATGAAAGATGCCACCTGGGTGGGCTTTTTTAGATTCTTTAATGAGAGAAAGGTGTTTCTAGGTAGAAATCTGTTGAAAGTAATCTCTAAAGGTACTTGGAATTTTGTTTAAATCAAACTCTCAAATTTTAAAGTATCAAGGACCCATGGCTATTAAAACCTCAAGAAAGAAAATATGCTTTCTTTTGCTCTCTAACATATCTCTGACTTGCATGGGAGTGTGTATGTGTGCTTATGTAGGAGCAAAATCCATTGTGAAAAATGGCAGTCTTAATAAAGTCTAGAACATCTGCTAAAAGGAGCTTTTGAAACTAATTTAGCTACCCCAAAAGGAAGAAACCCAGCATGTCATTTTGAAAAGGATTTTACTTTACAGCTCCAGCCTTAAACTGAATTGCAGAATCAAAACAGGAGAAAGGCTCTCGTTTTCTGCTAATATATAAGCATATAAAGCTGACATGATCTTACTGCAGTCTGTGGAGTGACATGTGTAAGACTAATAAGCTCCATGGAAGTGTAATATCTGTCAGAATGCAGTCTTCTCCAAGGCTTCTTGACACTACCAAAATACTAATTTGATGTAAAGACATAACTGACTCTTTAGGAATGCATGCGAATGACAGAATCAGATGTATTACATAATACTCTGGTTCTGTTCAAGTCAGTGTGAACTTCCTCTTAAACTTCAGGGGGTCTAGGATTTCATCCATTATATTCACCAATACAGTGCAATAATTTCTTTCTGATTTATATTTTTTTTTTGCATTAAAATTCCTCATCCATACTAGCAGTTTATAGATGACTTAGAAATATCGCAACTTCGGATTTTTCAACAATGGACTACACTTATAAATATTATTAGTACTGCTATTTTAAAGCATGAAGGCATGATAATTGGATTGCATAAACAAAGTAAACAGCTTCCAAGTAAGATAAGAATGAATATGGAATGGTAATCCTTTATGTAATCATAGTCATGATAGATGGTTCCTGGGAAGATAAAGACCATTACTGGAACTGAGCAGCACATTCTTTTCCCAGCCCTGCAATTTTTGTTTATTTTTAGCAAAACACTGCAAATTGAGAGAGTCAAAATCGCGAGAGTTTTCGTGAAGAATTTGAAAGAGAAAAATATTGCTTGAGCCTCCTGAAAAATTTCTTTAATCATTTATTCAAAATTCTTATGAGTGACAACTAGCTGAAATCTTGAAATTGTAGATTATGTTGACTTAAGCACACCATATTTCTTTCTATTTCAAACTTTAAAATGTCATAACTTCTCTTAAAATGATGAAAAAATCCAGCAAACTCCTCAAAAACCTTTTCTTTAAAAAATTATGTAAAATGTGACTAAAAACTTAATGGATTTGTCAGGAGGACTATTTGGCAAAGGTACTTAGAAATTAAATCAAATGCAAGACTTTTGGCACTCTCACAAAATATACTCATTGAAAAGCTAACAAAGTACAAATTAGGAAGGTGGGCAGTAATGTAGATTGAAAGCTGGCTGGACAGCCAGCCCAGAGGGTTGTGATAAGCAGCACAACACCCAGATGGGGCCAGCCACTAGTGCCTAGTCCAGAGGTCAGTACTGGTGTTAACACTATTTAGCATCTTCATTAATGACACGAGCACTGGGACAGAGTGCATTTCATGGTCTGTATCTGTGTTAAGTGCCAGACCTGTGCGAAATGTGAGACACAGGGCACATTTTATTTGGAAATTTAGAGTAGTTTCTGAATAACTTTTCAGCAAATTTTTTTTGCTTATTTGTAAGAATATGTTTCAAGTTTTATTTTTAGGTAGAATAATGCAAGTTTCCATAGCTTCATGCAGTTCGATTTCCCTGCAACGTAAAAGGAGCCTCTAGGGATTTGTCTGTATGCAACCTCCAATTAGAATTCATGAAACACAGTCTAGCATGAGCTACAGTAAACCCTCAAAATTCTTTGAAAACTTAATGACTATAAGAAGAAAAAGTTGTGCACATATAGGCTAGCTTGACCATTTTGTTACATTTCTACAGATATTTTGTAAACCCTCTGACTCAAAGACTACTATAGCTATTTTTTCCCTATACTGTGCCGAAAGCATAACCAAAAACATTAGTTCATGTTTATATGCAGTTTACACTGATGATTTTCATAAACTTGAACTTTAAGTTGGATTTACTGTGAAGAAATGGATTTTACAATCAGAAGAGCATGTTTTATTTTGAAAGGTAAAAAGAAAATAAAAAGGACAAAGCAAAATAAATGACTACAGCCTGAAGGAAATAAATAAAAAGAAAAAGGAATATGCCTATCCCAAAGTCAGAAGTAGTTCATAAAGGAGAGAAAGTAGTGTAAAAATGAACATTTGTAATGGGATCTTTTTTTTGCTTCTGGCTTCCTGCAGCACTCCCTGTGCTGCTTAGACAATGGCTACGTCGGACTTTGGATTCTGCATTCAAAACAAATCTGAATATATTTAGCCAAACATATTTAGAATGATTTAGCCTCAGTTGTGAAGTTAAACTAAGAATAATAGGATATGTTGCATAGGATAACTCATCAGTGTAATCAGGATCATGCCATCAAGTAGTGAAACATATTTAAAAATGCTGAGATCATTACAGTCCAAATTTCAATATAGATCACCACAATACGAGATGTGAACTGGGATCTCATGCTAAACACTGTTAACAGGGCCAAGGCTACTGTTACACTGGCGACAGTACCAAGCCAAATTATGGATAGTCTTTAAAGGTTAATCTTCCCAATGGCCAGAGTATCAAAGCAATCCAGTGGTAGTCTTTAAAGATTAAGCTTTAATTTATTTAGTATAATGTTCATATATATTCTAATTAAATCTTTAATTTTTTACCAAGGACTCACACCCTTCTGAAATCTGATTTTGACTAAACAAGCAAAAGCCATTACTAGCACTTTGTTCTGGAAGCAAACAAACAAAACTCACATGAAGACAAAGATATTTTTATGTTTGTATTTGTTCACATATGGAATTCTGTATGAAGGTCTGTGGGAAACGGCCTCAGAGAAGTCACAAACTTTTATCCTGTGGAGCGAAAAGAAGTCCTGACAGCAAACTTCAAGTAAGAAAAGTCACATTGCATGTCAGTAACAAGAGGTGGTGGCTGCCGCAACTCTTATGCACTCCTGGGTTTCACCAGGCATTCACAGGGGACCTGCCCTGGAGCTGTCTGTTGGAGAGGATGGGGGCCAGAATCCATTTGTATGAGTAGAGACATTGCAACCAGGCCTAGACTGGGAAGCACCACAGGGAGGGCTGTATGCTTGCTTCAGCTGAACAGGCTTGCCCTCCTAGTGGCATCATGGCCTGCATTTGAACCTCTCAGAAACAGCAGCATTTGTCTTCCTCTAAGTCCTCTCAGGGGTGAAACATAAGAAATATTTCACTTGTCAGGAGTGTTTACTAGTTGTTGAAGTAAATGTAAATCTGATGTTCCTCTAGGTAGGAGCTGAAGGCTTTATTTTGCAATGACACATCCATAGACTTCTCAACATTTCTTTTTACTATTTTGACACTAGAAGTTCTTTCTTGTGATTTAGTGTCAAAGCTGTAAGGTCATCTTGAGCTGTTTAAACACCTTCTAAATAACAGACTTAAAAATGAGAAGCAATACACTATAAAAGTAACTGAAGTGCTTAGATATATCTCATCACAGGTACCTGTGACTACTTCTCTGTATCTACAGTAACTTCAGAGCATTATTTATTAAACAAATATATTGCTAGTGATCCAGTGAGAGTCCTATAGTGAAAATGTGTATATTATTAAGCAACAGCTGCTGCCTTTAATAAGTTTATATTTTGAATAGGTCAAGCATATGAAATCAATGCACACAAATGATGCAAGAAGAGTGGCAATTACTAACCCTTCCTTGACAAGTCTCTTCAGTGTTTTCAGTTTCAATCGAGTGACCCCCCTCCTTCTGATTTTTGTGACTTGAATAGCTGTCCCTCAGACTCTTACAACTCCATGTAGAAAACTGCTGATCAGATAGTCCAAGACACTTCTTCCACCTGAAGAACCGTTCTAGTCACACTATGCAACAGTCCTGCACCTACTGATTAAGCACTGATTTCTATTTAATCTGCTTGGTTTTTTGAGTGGTAATTACACAGTCAGTTAGCTATTAATATTTTAATTATTATAATATTTTGACCTGTCCGTAAGAAGTTATGCCCCTAAAAAGAAAATTATGCCTTAAGAAACATTTCACTGCTATATTTGTTGAGGAGAGAAAGAAAAAAATCTATAGAGGGGACTGCATTATCTAAAATAGAAAAAAAATATACCATAGGATCATGACTTTGCTTTCTGTTTCTGTCACATTCTCCCTTCATTGTGCTTTCCAAAGGTAGGGCTGGCTGAGGCACATCGAATCTCCGGGACAACCCAGAAAAACTTCAGAGCAGCTCTGATCTGTATGTGGATACAATATCTGGCTGTGGAAAGGTTTGCTGTAGTGCAGCTACAGTATTTAGGTCAATATATGTTAAAGCTGCGGTACTACTGTTGGAAGCACAAACTTGTCATAGACATTCATGTCCTGATTGATTTGAGATGTGGAGCTATTTTTAATGATTCATAGTGTCATAAGGACACCAGTCTAGGAGATTCTTTGTTGCTGAGAGTTTAGATAATTTTATTCTTAATGGACTCTCTATAGTCTCTACAGTATATCATTTATATCTGGTTTGACTCAAATGGCTGTCATATTAGGTGGAATAGCAATGTAGAAAATCAATAATTGCTACAACTCTTTATCACCATCGCAAAGGTTTAATGTTTTCTCTTAAAACTTTCTGTGTGTGGTTTTATACATTAGTAGATACGGATTTTACTTTAAATCTTTTAACATAAATCACAATGCCCTCAACTGAAATGCACATGTAAGGAACAATTAACTACACTAATGAATTTTATGACATTGAGATGTACTAGACCCATATTTTTGTGTGCGTATCCTTTGCTATTGATATTTAACTTCTATATTCACCAGCTAAGCCATTTACTTCTATGGTGACACACTTCTGTCCTTGCAGCTCCTTCTGTCCTTGCAGCTCCTTCTGTCCTTACAGCTTCTAGTCCTCTTTTTCTGCATCCCACTTGAAAAGTGCTTAGACTATCTATATGTCTCTCTGTCCTTTTTTGTAGTAACATAATTCTGCTAAGAACTAACATAATTCTGCTAAGAACTGTGGTTTTAAAGCAAACAACTTTTGTTTTCTACTACAGCTGTTGCATCAGCTTGGGAAGCAAATTCCTTCCAGGTGTGTCGTTATGGACAAACAGATCTACTCTGGTGGCATGACCAGTAAGAGGACATTGCTAGTGTATTTGTAGAAACATGCAGTGTTCAGCCTCTGTAAATATTTTGGGTAATACTGTAAGGTATATTTTGAGCATTTATAGAACATTTCTTATCCTTTCCCACAAAAAAAAAAAAAAAAAAAGAAACAGCCTCATTAGTGTTTGAGAATTCAGGGGTACATGAGAATGTAGCTTATGTTTAGGAGACCAGAAAGCCTAATATTTGCCAAATGAGGTGGAAAACTCTGTTTTCCAAGCTAAGGAATGCTCCGGTGCTTCAAATCCTTGCATAAGTATCAGAAGCCTGTGTGTGAGTATGACTATACTCTACTTTTGTTCAGTTTGAAAATGTCCTTGTCCTCTACATTTGTAGGGATTTCTTCCAAAGTGCTTTCACTCATTGTTAGATGGTTAATAATTTCTGATGATTAAATTTTGTAAGTATAAAAGTTATTAGATAAAAAGCCAGGCTTTCCAGCAATTGCTAGTTACTCAGTCCTTACAGATATCCTTCATGCCCTTTGAAGATGTCTGCCCTGAGTATGATGTTTTCTGGACGTATCTCTGAAGTCATCTACCATATGAACAGCAGACACAATATCAAGCTTTAACACATTTTAAACTGTTCACTGATGTAGAGGATAATCTTGTTTGATACATAATCTCTGAAAGTCTTATTGATGTCTGACTATAAACTATTGATATCCATCAAGACCTTCAATAAGAACATCAGAAATATCACACCATGAAGCAAAGTTCACTTTATTTCCAAGCTATTTTATCAAGGTGGTTATCTTGTCTGATGGTAGCTTGTTATTTTTAGAGAGAGATGGAAGATAACATTGGCTTTCTTGATGAAAGAACTCTGGTAAGTCACCTTCTTTCTTCTGACGCATAATGAATAATTACAGAAAGAAAAGAAAACAGTTCTTAGGGTTGAAGAAATCATATATGAAAGTATATTTCAGTATATAAACTGCAATCATGTTAATCTTCACAATTTTTTTGGTCATAAAATCATTATATAATATGAGGTCAGCTTAAGTGATGATGTTTATCATTATATAATATGAGGTCAACTTAAGTGATGATCTTTAGGTTTTCTACAACCATGCCAGAATGACTTGTTGAGAATTCCCAAAGAGTACACCGAATGTTTCTTAAACACAGTACCATATTTTCCATGATATAATTAGCATATAAATATGTCCACAGAACAACTTCTAGACCATTGCAGATGCAGCCTTGGCAGGAGCTAACCATATATGGTTTTCTTATTCCAAACACATTCAATTCTGTCCCCAAAATTGTGTCTCTGTTTTGGCAGAGCCACAGTGGTGGAACAGAAAAACAAAATCTAAATCACTTTCATTTTGTGAATCTCTTATAGAGAAAGCTTATTAGCTGCACTAGATAACATCAACTTTTTCTCTCCTTTCTCTGCATATTTCCATGCCTTCTTCCCTTCTGCCTGGTTATCCTGTGCTCCCCAAGCATTGTCATAATCCTGTGATCAAGCAGCTGTGGGCCATATGCGCAGAGCTGTAAGAATTGTTTAATATATATTAGTGGAACCTGTTATTTTAATTTTAGAATGAATGGGGGGAACATTCATAACCACAAAAGTCTACTTAATAATTAAAAAAATCCATATTACATGTTTTCACTATGTTTTTCTCAGTTCATTTTTTTGACTGGTATCATTTCATCTTAATCTTACAGATGCAGGATACTCGTATAAAAATTAGAGGACATATTTCATTCAACATAAGTTTGTTCTGGTACAAGTTTTCCCAAATTTATCCACTTCTACAGACAACAGCCAGTGTCATTCATGTCAAAACTTGTTCTTTCTATTTTGAAATTCAGCACTCTTTTGTTCCAGGATAGTGGCAATTTTTACTGAGCTTGTCTCTTTCTCATGGTGACATTTTGTTTAAATAAGAAAATCTGTGTAAAGTGGCTTTGTGCCTATGGGTGAATTTATTTGAAGTGTAAAATGTCAAACTGGCAATGGTAATAACCCTGTAAATTAGGTATGTCAAGTAATGTACATGTAGACTTTTGATTCATCTAAGAATGGAAGGATTTCTCTGACTATTTCAAGAAACCTGAGTCATGAGCTCCCATTTCTTAATTGGCACTCTTGACAAAAGTGAAGAATATGCCAACATAAAAAATATATAAATCTGAAAATATTGAATCTAGGGTAAAACTTAACTCCATCTCCCAGTTCAGCAATTTTCAGAAACAGAAAAGATGTCTCTATATGTGGAACAGAAGACATCATCAGAACACCATTTTTTAATTGACAAACTGGATTCATCGTGGAGATGCTGCAAAACAACGTCTAGACAGTTGCATACAGTGCATATGTACATATACATGCTATTCTAGCTGGAAAACTATGAACTCGCCTAAGCTGGTCCTTTTTTCTAATCTTTCCTGCTCTTTTGCAGGGTTGTGTTGCCCTTCAGGTTCTCTGAGTTCATTGCTTTGATGAGCACTTCTTGCTCCCTTTTGGTAAAAATGAATGTGAGTATTACTATCAATTTGAACTATTTAAGTTTAATTTGAAGGAACTGAGTTACAAAGTGCTCACCCAAACAATTTCCCAGCAAATCTGAAGGGCAGTAAGGTGTATTAGTAGGCACCAGGGAGCATGACCTTTTCCAACTCTATAACTTCAGCTAGGACATTTTGGAATTAGAGATTTTCTCTATGAAAGAAGAAGTCATTTTCTCTGAGTAATGAATTTAATTACAGCTATTTGCTCTAAGTACAGTGCCTTCTTCAGAGACCGGCAGCGCTAAAATGAACTGGGGCACAGTTATGTTCTTATTGAAGCTTTGCCACTTCCCACTTGTTAGTTTGTAGAGTCTTCTCCTTGGGATGACAGTGTCAACATGCATTTAGGCATATACTGTGCACTGTATTATTTGCATACATAACTTGTAGAATATTATTGTATCATTATTGAATTGTTGCTCTTTGTATGTACTATTACATTGTACTGTGCAACACTTTTTTGCAGTGCTTTACCTGCCGCTTTTTCTGCACTGGAGTGGGATAATCACCAGCAATTATGTCCTCTTACACAGAAAGCAATAGCTTTGCTGGATTTATAGGGCACAAGGTAAATTAAAAATGCTACCTTCCAAAAAGAAAGAAAAATAAACAAATTATTTTTTACTATATGCATACTATTTTAACACTGTAGTACACACAGTAAGTGGGAGTTACCTCTCCTTTGCATGCAAAGTTCCAAATCCTTGTGCCTCCTAACTGAGATTACTGCTCTCAGACATTCTTAAGCAGTTACACACAGTGAATTCTTGCCAGTTTCTCTAAGAATTTTCTCACAGTCTTCTGTCATTGTTCTCATTCTCTGCATTTGATTAGATAGGCTAATTCTAGTCAATGTGTATGCCTAAATTAATTGGGAATTAGTGACCAGTCCTTAACTACACCAGCACCACCTGGTAACATCACATCACATGATAGTGTCACGAAACATAGTAGTGCTACTTCACAAAAGTTAAAAGAAAATAAAGAGAAATATTTTACCCTGAACTAACTGAGGACTGGTCATACAATAGGTCTCCAGCCTCAAAATAGCTTATCGATCCTTTAAATGACAGGACAGAGAGTATGGAGAATACCAGCACTAAAAATCCATAATTGAACCTTATTAATTAATTTTCTTTTTCATCCATCATTTCCTGATGGATGGATATGCCATAGATAAGGAAATAGTCTGTAGTTACTGTGTGCTACAGGAAGATTTCTGGAAAGGAGAGCTGAAAGAGTTTTGTGGCATTGCCACCCACAAACACCTAAACGGGGGTACCAGGCACCAAAAGGACCCATCAAAGAAGTCATCATATAAGCACTGTACCTCACCACTGGGAACAACACAAAGAATGCTGAAAGTATTTTTCTTAGTAATTTATTTATCTTTTCTTTCTAATAGACTTTATGAATGTTAAGTAACTGCTTTATCATATATCTTTTAATCATAAAATTAATTTAAAGTACATGAAAAGAACTCTTGATGTCTGCAAAACCTTCCAAGTTTTGCTGGTGAAGGAAGCTGTCCAAATGTATGTTTTTCCTCTTACGTTATACGGAATTAATTGTTTTCATGGATTTCTTTCTCTCTGTTTTCAATCTCAGTGTAAGTTCTCCAAGCTCTGTTAAAAACATTGCTAACAGTGGAACTAGAGACTAAGTACATCTTTACATGGACCTGGTTGCCTACCCTCTTTCTGATGTGTTAAAAACTGAAGTATTATTCAGAGTTGGGTATTAGCTACACTGCCCTCATAAACCACACAGAATTTGTTTGTCAGATATCCCTCAGTGCTAAATGGTATAAAGTACTTCACACTGTGAAGAAATCTCACCTTTGTGATCACTTTCATTTCTGCCTAATTGTCTAAGATAAGAATAGCTTGCTGTGCCTGAGGGGGAAATTTTCCATTACCACTGAAAAGATAAATTGTAGAAAGCAAAATGAACCTGGCATATTACAGCCTTCTGAAAAAAAAAAAGGCAAATTGATCTTCAGAAATGATGTAATAGAACTGACACTTTTAATAGTGTAGATTTCAGATGTGGCATTTTATGTATTTTTTCCATAAAGCATAATACAATTACAGATGCTGACAATAATGAATGGCACTTAGCTTCTTTTACCAGCTTTACTCTGTAAGTTCAGGGGGAGGAAAACGGTTTTACCAATAAGTATTTTATTGAGTATAGAAAGGTTACATTTAAAGAAACGTAACATTCATTTCAGCATGTTTCTAACCTTAATCTCTATAATAATCGCTCTAATGCTTTTTGATCTACTATAAAATTGCATAAATTGCTTAGAATAGTGAAAACCAGGCAGCTTATTTTCTGTTTTAAATATCTGATAAGCTTTGAAGGAAAGGCCTGAAAAAAGGTTGATTTCTAAGTACAGAACGTGGTTCCTAGTCATGGCCAGTTTCTTACATGGTATTCATTTATATCAGTTACTTCTAACCATATTTTCATTAAGTGTGTTGTGTATTATTAATGCTTACCAGGTAGGCATTGATTTTCTGGAGTAGTGACTGATATCACACATTTACATTTGGAGTGGAAGGATTTGAGTATCCCCATGGCAGAACTACAGATCATTTAATTGATGTAATGAGTGTTGTTAATTTCAAATATAGTGTATCCATACTGAAGTAAAAAGTAAAATTTACCTATTGTGGCACATGTTTACTTTGGAATATTCTAGACTAATGGAGAAGAGCTTACAAATATAATAAAAACATGTATGTTGCTGTCAATCTATGCACCGGTTTAAGATTGCCCCTACATAAGCTGTCGTGACTTCTGTCTGCTTTAGGCAGGTTTTTAAAGCAATGCTGAACAGAGGGTTTAACTTGAGGTTGTAAGATTAAGATGATTTTTCTGACAGTTTAATGCCATTTGCTCACAGATCTTCATCTGACAGTCATTTTTTCATCAACCTTACTTTCCAGAAAATAGTAAAAGAGAAGCACCTGGAAAGCACTGTTTGCACTCGATGCTCATCTGCATACAGCCACACTTTTTGTATTTTCAAAGATCAGGTTCACAGATTGACATTTGCCATGAAAGTTTTGGTCATACTGTTTTTTTCACTTCTGGAAAATGCCTTCACTTGTATGTACACTGAGGAGAGCTTAATACATTGCAGGTACTGTCTAAACAGAATGCAGCAGAATGAAAACAATAATAGTAATTCACAGATATTCAATTATTGCCTAACAAGGCATTACATACATTTTTATGGATACTTATATCTAGAACAATACAAGCTCATTAGCAATGGGAGAAGTATTTTAAATTATTTTTTCTAAATTATTAATGCTACTTTTCCAATCTTATTGAGGTCAAATGTGTAAATGCATATACGTGAACCAGAAAATAGATGAGTTCCATACAAATAAACTTGTGTATATCACCTCACTTATTTAACTCTTCCCCACTGCAACCTCTGCGGCATAGGAGGAAGAAGGTCATACCCACTGAGTCATAAAAATACAATTTGCAATCCTGCTATGTACATAGCTCTAATTGGATGAGGGAGAGGTCTTGGAGGCTGTGGGGTCTATTTATGCTTTCATGTCAGGCCAGATCTCCAAACAAAGCATCCTTAAGGCTGCCCAGTGGCTCCCAAGTTGCTTGTTGCTCTTTCACTTTCTTTCATTCCCAATTTCTAGTTTCTGACGGCCGTCATCTTTCTTTTCAACCTACCTACATACCTACTTACCTTTACTTGGTTTTTTTCCTCTTTTTTTGCTTATAGTTTCTTTCTTTCTTTCTTTTAAATTTTTCATTTTTTTTCTGCCCCAGAACTGCACTCTTTTTTTCCAGTTTCTATGTCCTTTCTACTTTCAGGCAGATTTCCTTTTTTTTTTAAGGTGAGCTTTAATATTGTCCTACAGGTAGAGACTTAGAGATACAGGAGCCAGAAAGGAAAAAGCAAACACAAGAAACAGTAGCTCCTGTGTATATTAAAAGAGAGTTGTGCATACTCCACTCTGAAGGTTATGTCAGCACAGACCAACTGCAATTTCTTTCAAACACTGCTTGAATTCTTACCCCCTTCAGCAGCAGTAGTTCAGTTATTTAACAAGCATCTACCACACTATGTCAGCAATTCTTGCCATGGCCCCTGAGAGATACTACAGCATAATTGCTCAGTAAATAACTTCAGATACCACTCAGCACATTGATCTAAGCATGTTAATATCTGGAGGTTTTCTTTCAATAACCATATTTCCTTCATTTGACTAACATAGAGTTTCCACCACTCTGTTACCAGACTCCTGGAACTCCAAAAGGACACATTTCTTTTTTAGTCAAAGCTCAGCTCCTCCTTATTTGTTTACAGAATAAGTGCTTGTGCTGCAATGAGATGCATAACTGCAGCCAGCTCACATGTCCCCAAGTCAGCTGTCAGTGCTGCTTTGAATGTGAGCAGCTGCGTAGCTGCGCAATGGTTTCAACAGCGTGGCTGGATAACTAGCTCAGGACAGGTATGCATGTCACTGCACACCCAAGTTCCCTCTCTCATTCTCCTGTCCAGCTTGGCACTGCCCAGCTCTGAGCTGGATAATATAGTACTGTTAGTCCTGTATTGTGCCTAAGTCCTAAATTGTCCTGAGATGCACTGTGTAATAAGTGCAGGATCAATCCTTTGTTAACACAGCTCTCCGATTTTCAATTCAAAGCTTGATCTTCATAGCCAGAGAAGTTGAGTGCACCTCAACATTTCCATCTATATCTACCCTAAATGTTCATTCAGTGTCACTAGCAGGTTTTGCATGCTATGTGTTGAACCCTGTACTGCCAGCAGCCGTGCTGGTATCAGACCTAACTAGTTCACAGCTACCCAGGGTATAACTGCAGGATGGCAGTCACACTTTTGGATTTCAGCATAAACATGCCCTGTGATGACAGCAGTGAGAGAGAAGGTGACATATGGCAAAGGCCAAGAGCATTACCTCCTCCAAAACAGCTTTTACAGAGTGTGAAATTTGTCTAAAATAAAGTTTATTTTTCAAGGTGAAAGGAATATAAAGGGAACTTTTATGCTGATTCTACAATACCTCCAGTCTTCTTTAAGGCATAGACCAGTTCAAATGGTTCAGTGATACTATCCATCAGAGGGTTCAGGCTTTGCAGTATGTTTCACAGTAGTCCCTAGGCTGGGCTCGGGCACAATATATCACATTGATATTGCTTTATAGCCTGTTGCCAGCTGTAGATTTATTTACTTACTTATTTACTGGGAGAGAATGTGTGAAATTTCTATTAATTAATAATATATGGAATGTAGGAAATATAAACAAGCATATCAATGAAAGGCATATCATAGTAGTCGCTGAGAGGTGTCGAAACTAGCTGTCAATCTTAACTGCAGTTAACTTCAGGCTAAATGCCAAAGTTAGAAATATCTCATACACTAGTATTGCTAAGGTTGGAAGTATTACCGTCACTCAGGGGAGGGAAGCTGCCCAAAATTTAGGTAACCTTCAGGATCAATGATCCGTATGGCAGGCACTCATTTTTCTTTTTGAAATTTAAATCCTTAGCGATACACACACTGTAATCCCTATTGTGCAGATACATGTGAGTTAGCTTTAAAATATCCTTTTATAGGACTTCTAGTAGATCAGCTGTAGTACACAGTAGACAAAGTTGGACCTCTGTGGACTGTAAACTTATAAAAGCAATAAGGTAAATTAACCTGGTCCACACTGATGTCACATCATGTATGCACAGCAGGACACTGCTAGTACTGAGATTTTGCTGGAATAAATGTAGTTTCAGTGCATCCACCATGCACTGGACTTCGTACTGCATCATAAAGGCACTCTCAGGAAGAGCCAAATATCTGGAAGCTCCAACAATTACCAAATAGGGTCCTGATTCAGAAAAACCTTAAGCAATGAACTAAGCAAGTGAGACCACTAGGGAAAGTAAGCTTAGAATGACATAAAACAGCAAGCATAGGATGAGATGTTAAGTATTGTGTGGAATCAAATCTACATTGCTGTGGAGCTATGGTATGTCAAGCTCACCAGAGCTACTAGCTGAAGTATGATGGGTCCCTGGCCAAAGCTTTATTCTCCTCTGATATCATATGAATGGGTTAAGGTGAAAAAAAACACTGAGCTGCCCAGCAGAAATCTCTCTTTTATAGCTAAATAGAGATAAGTTTTGAAGATCCTCATATAACAAACTCCAGAGGCTTCCTAATAACTTCCTTAGTAACTTGATCAAATGAAATTTGAGAAAAACTAGGGCTATAATTAAAGAGCTAAAGATTATCTTTCTGTTCAGTTTGAACCACTAGGGGAAAATTTCCTCTAATTTCTGCCCCTTCACCTCTTCCTCCACTGACTCAGTGTCCCATGGAGAAGGTAGGACAAGAATGTGCTCACATGGTAGAAACAGGATGCAGCAAATCCATGCTCCAAAAAGTTGTTTGTTCTGCAGAAACAGCAGTTAAAGGCTTAAATCTCAACGTTCTATGTGAAACAACCAGTATTAATGCTAAGATAATGTTGAAAATGCCAGTTGTTTTTATACTGTTATTGCATATGGTAAATAATTCTCTTAAACTAATCCTAGAAATTTAACAAATCAATAAATAGTTTGCATCTCTAAATATGTACTAAAAAAAACTTAAAAGTAAAAATTATGTATGAGTTGAAATTTTTAATGAACAAGTGTTTTACTGTAAACAAATTATCCCAGAAAAAAACATTTTTATTTTGACGTACTAAAGTTATTGTTTCCCCCATTACCCTGTTTAACAGCAAGACCCATCCATGTAAAAATGCTGCATGAGGAAGGATTTTTCTCTGCCAGTTTTCATAAAAAAGAAATCTAGTTTTTCTTTCTTCCCATTACAGCAACCTGTTCTGGAAGCTGAGATCTGAGGTAACCTCAAATAGAATGTTCCTTTGCAAACTAGATTATTTTCTCTTGCAAAATCCCTTGTTAGTGTTTCTGATTATGAAAGCTGAAGGTAAGTAGTAAAGCTGACTGATTTTCTTTTTTTCTTGCCAAACAGTAGATTTCCTGAATTTCAGTTTTGTTTCAGTTGGCCTGATATCTTCACTAGACAGTTTCTATTTTGGATATCTTGAAAGGCCAGAGGGGGAGGAGTTCTGGATTCAGACAAGAAGCTACTTTGTGGTCTGCAAGAGGGATATCATTGTTGGGAATACTTATGGATACTCAGGTATATAGTTCTCTCAGAACATGAGGAATATGTGTCCAGTTTTTTCTGTTCTCTACTGAAAGCATTTGAGCATTCATTTTCCATCATGCTTTAAAGCGTGTAGGATACTTTTAAAAGTTTGGAAAATTTTGTTCCACTTGCATAAAACACAAACTATTGTCATTGAATAAGCATAGTTAAGAGCTTTGTGGTTAGAATTCTCACCTGAGATAGGTGAGAACTTCTTGCCAGTCTGTGTCCCACTGGACAGCTTGACCTGCAGTGATACAGTGTCATGGCCCTTGGCAAAATAAATATTTAGTTATTTTTTGCAAAATGAAACAGTTCCAGCAGCAGAATCTGCCTCAGTCCCAGGATATTTAACTTAAAAAAAATCATATGCTTCAACACTGAGATAAGAAGAAAACATCTCTAGGCATTTTCATCTAGACTGATCTAGGCTGTTGAACTAAAGAAGTAACTAGTCACAGAGTCCTAGTCAAAAAGACCTAAACAAACTAAAATACCAGAACTTTACTATTTGTCAAACAGTAAAATTTGTAAAATATTTTGTTCCAGCATCTTTATTTTCTTTTTATGTACATGCCCTCTAGCTGTCTTCTTCCAATTTCCATTAGTCTACTTCTCCAACCACACCTATTCATACACCACATGTTGACTTAACTTTTCATTTATTTCTTAACGCAACTCTAGCATATTCACACATTGCTACATTCTATTTCACTGAAGTTTGATCTTGTCACATCTCATATACTAGTTTTGCCCTCTTCCTTTATTTTACAGAAAATGTTAATTCTGATTTTATTCAGAAGTGTCATAATAGCACAATTCTTTGGCATGAATAAATGTGAGCAAAATTGTGCCACATAAGGTTCCAAGCAAGGGCAACTTCTGCAAAGCTAAAGCTGTAGCAAATGTGACAATACATTTCAGGGGAGCAGAAAGGTAAAATATCATCTGAAGAATAGCAGTAAGAGGGATCTGAATATTATGACTGTTCTAGAAAAGGAGGGTACTGTCACTGTCCCAGGTGAAAACATAGTTCCATGAAGAAAATATCAAAATTCTTTTCTACTTATCCTTATGGAATCTACATGGGGAGGAGAGCAGCTTCTTTGGATTGTTTATTTTTTTTGTTCAACGTAGATATGAATAGGTTTATTGTTACTCTTCAAATATTGCTGCATCCTGAATATCCTTTGACACTGAGAAAGGGTTTTCGAATAGGGAAGCTTAAACAAAAACCCCAATGCGGATACCTGAGCAGGAGGCAGCCAGGTGTCATCCATGTTTCTCTTTGATTTCTCCACTTGTTCAGTTCTTGTTAATGGGTTTACTCTATGTACACCAAATTGAGAACCATGGAAATACAAGCTAATTATTCATAAAAAAAGAGGACTAGATTTTATGCTTCACACTCATAGAATCATAGAATCATAGGATTCAAAACGACCTTAAGATCACCTAGTTCCAATCCCCCTGCCAGGGGCAGGGACACCTCCCACTAAACCATGACACCCAAGGCTATGTCCAACCTGGCCTCACATTGGATAGTCTCACATTCTTTCAGCTGATGTTGACACTTGTTTCTAGAGGCAGTAACTCTGTGGTCTGCTCAGTCTTGAGCACAAAGATCTGAATTCTACATTAGTGAGATTAAGGTGAAAGCTGTAGCTATTGAGCAACAAGTAGAAATTCTCAATGTATTTCAGATGTGAATGACCTCCTGATTACCCGTTTAAAGGCAGTACACCAGACTTTGCACAAAAGCCCAACCCAGGAGTCCTACTGTAACCTGAAAGACCCTAGTTGTCCCTGTCTCAGCTTCTTGACATCATAGGATTTGCTTAATCAAAAAAGGTCTCCCCTATAGAAGCGTTTCTTGTGCACCTAGGTTTCATCTGATATGATTTCATTGTCAGTCAGAGAACACCTGCTCATTGTTCATTTTTGGCAGTCTTAATCTCCAACATGGAGCAAGAACCAAGAGTCTACTATGCACTTTTAATTCTTCCAAACTTAAGAAGCCTGTAGTTGCTAGTGCTGACATTTTACATTTTCTCTCTTTATTTTTTTTTCTAATGTAATTAAAAAAAAATCACATGAATTTATGCAAAAAAAATATGTGTATGTGTCTTCTGGAATAAAAGTAATGCTCAAAAAGCTTTTTCAGCTTGCTAGGCAGCTCTTTTAAAGAAAAAAGAATAGAGGATATATCTTTGTATTTATGAAGCAAAATAATGTACTGAGATCTTAAGCTATTATATTGCCTGCTTTATCTTCTTCCAATATGAAAAAATGGATGTGCACCGAATAAGAAAATTCTCCAGGATAAGAATGAAAGCCATGTGAATGCAGCTAACAAGCTCTGATGGATGATGCAATGCACATTTTTCTCACTAAAACACAGCTAGAAATTAAGTCTCCAGCTTTAGTATACCATAATGCTAATTCATGAGTAACCTGCTTTCTCACATTCGTTTTAAGCTGGCACACTTCCAATACATAATGTTGACTCTGGAATGAACCCCTAAAACTCTCTTGAAGGCATTAACATTGAATTTTAAAACTGTCTAAAAGAAAGGAGAAAGAATATCTCCTTGGAATATTTAGGAAATGTTGGGCTTTTCCTGGGATAGAAACTATGCTGAGGAGGCTCAAAGCCTTTTGGGAATCTTTCACATATGGACTGAGCTGGCAATATCCTCTTCTCATAAATCATTATAGAAGACTAACAAGCTACCAACTACCTTCATCACTAATAATCTGTCTACAGGACGAAAAGTATGGGGGGGGAAAGAATGTTCATGTGCTTACTACCAATAAGTCAGTAACTGGAAAAGAATGGGTGATTTTTTTTTTTTTGCATTAAAAATTTACACAATAAGATGGTGAAGTCACTATACCTTATGGGGTTTTATCATTTTAGGAAACCCTGATATACCTGCTAAAGAAAGAGCCCAAAAGTAATCTTGTTATTCATAAACTGTATTTTTAACATTTTACTTGGTATATTTGGGGCTTTGCAAACTGAATATTGAAGACAGCATAAGTGAAACCACACAGAGAATCACTCGGAATGTGGTTCAGTATGACCTTACTACTCGTCAAGACTACCTCTGGCTATCAGCACTGGGATAAAAGGTTGTGCAGCATTCCTGAGGGTGATGTTTACTGAATTGGTTGCAGACCAAAAGGCAATAAGGCCATGCCACTATCTTCTTCAAAACTGATAATTAGACCTCTGAAGGAAGAGTTTCTTAGTTTGGGCTTACCCCTGAGCTGCATATCTGTGTTGTTAGGGTGAGCCTGAGCTACTAGTACTCATCTATGGTACTGCACAATGTAGTCTACCAGTTCAGGTCCCTTCTTCCTTGAAGGTCTCTTCATCATGCATCATGACATAAAGCAAATATGTTATGAAATCTCTCTGATTTAAAGGGACATGAAATGAATATGTTCTGAGATTTCTCTGATTTAAAGGCAGGTCGACAGTGCTCATCTTCCTGAGGGAAGTGCTTTAGGATGTAAGGATAAAACATACTACACAGCAGTTATTATTGAAGGAAGCACTATAGTCAGAAATCATGTTGTTGAGGGGGAGCAAAATATTTTGTTTGTTTGAGACTGAAAGTATTTTATTATGGCCATGGTAAAAGCATATAAATATCAGCTTTACAATCTTTTTCTTGCTCTTGAAGTCACCAGAGAGATTCCATTTATATTTGAAATTACTCAGTACTCGTGAAACTTTGAATAAATCTAGTCCATCACACACCTCTTCTGCTGCCTTATAAACCCTTTTCCTTGCCTAGGTTGGCTTTCTGGTAAATCTCATCTGCTAAACTGTTTTGAATGACAGGTTTTTAGCTGAAATGCAGGAGTTGAATTTGCAAATTTGATTCTGATAATCTACTATTGTTAATAGATTTACCAAGTTGGAACACTGGGATTATACAGTTGTTTACTTGGTTATTTAATATGGAGACAAATTAATTTTCTGTGTTTAGTAGACAGATAAAAGAAGCTTGTTGATATTTCATGTATGCTTGGCATATAGGGAGACACATACACTTAGGCACCAGTTTAAGGGCTATGACAGCAAAGCTCTAGCAAGTCTTATCATCATTTAAGACATTGCCTCTTCCTTACACCTCTGTTAAAGTCCTACCCTAAGAAAAGTCAACAGAAGAAAATATGTTCCTCAGCCACTGCAACTGGCCATTCATCACATAGGCCAAGCCTACCTTCATCAGGAGCTTAGCTTAAAAAATCTGAGCTTTGTCTTAGAGGCCAACAAATCTTTTAGTAATCTTCAGCAGAATGAGGGCAGATTTTTGAAAGTAGTATTTTTCATCACTCAGAAAGTTTCATCACACCTCACCCGCCAAAGTCATTGTATTGGGTTTGTGTGACAAGATTTTAGTAACAGAGGAGCTACAGGTGCAACATTTGTGAGAAGCTGCCAGAAGCTTCCACTGTGTTCAATAAAAGCTCATGCCAGGCAGCATCAATACGGACTTGCTTCTAGTTCAGGCCAAGCCCATCAGCAATGGTGGTAGAACCACTGGGATAATGTATTTAAGAAGGGTGTGGAAGAAAATAAACCTGTGTAGCAGCTACCAGAGAGAAGAGGGAGAATATGTGAGAGAAACAACCATTCAGACACTAAGGTCAGGAAAGCAGGAGGGCTTGGAGAAGTGAGGGCTCCTAAGCTGAACAAAACCAGATTTCAGAATATTGTTCATATACAATTAAATTATTTTACTCAGGATGCCTCTGGTATGTAAACCCAGGTACCAAGGTTCAAAGGCTCCTGTGTGAACGGAATAAAACCTTGGCAGGAGAGAGGAGACCTTTTTTGAAACATGGGTGGTGGCAAGTGTCAGAAATTGGTAATGGTTACTCTAAGCACATCCTGTATTTTCATTTCCTAGAGCTCATTGAAACAGTGGAGATGCAACACGCCTCTGTATTGCCCATATATAAGAACAAAGGTGCAATATCCTCCACAAAATAATTGAATTAATTTTGCATTTCAAAAATTCTGACTTCTTTTGAGAGCATAATCTGACATTATACTCTCCCTGTATATCAATGACTCGTGTCTGTAGGAAGAAAAGGATACTGTACAAAATTTAGGCTTAAGGCTTTAATGAGGACTCTGCACCACAGTTTTGTCCAGAGAATGTAACATTTTAGTAACATATTTCATAACATTTTAGTATTTTATGAAACATTAAATATATATATCACTGTCATTAAATATATGCCAGTAAAAAAGAAGTGCTGAAACCTCCTTCCTCTTGTAATGATAAACTATCACCTTCAGAATTGCTAGCAGTGTTTTAAACTTTCTGATGATATTAAGTCTGTCCTGTTAAGCTACACTACAATTTAGAAGGGACTACGCTGAAGATTTTTTTTTAAATATGACTTTGAAACAGAATTACCTCAACTTAGATATATCTTATTCCAAGTTACTCTAATAATGAAGGACTTTTATTTTTGCAGTCGTTTAAAACTTCATGCATTCATAATGGAATTGTGTAAATGAGAAATATGAATTATTAAAAGAAAGTGAATTCAACATTAATAATAATTGCAGGTTCATCTATCATGACTGTAACTGATCCATTGTGGTTTCAGAGCTGATCATTTGGCCCATGTTTTAAATTATTAATCTGTGGATTTTGTTGTCAGACCCATTCAACCCTGGTACTATTCCTTTTGGTAGCCCTTCTGGTGTTCTTACTATGCCACTTAGCATATGTACATTTTAATACATCTGAAGAGCTAAGGAAGATGATATGAATCTGATTGGCATTGAGCTACTTTTTAATGACCTCATTAACATTCTTTTTCCCCCCTTCAACTGTTTAAATCTGAATCTTTTTGTTTTAATGGAGTGCTGTCAAAAGGATGGGAGGTCTTTGGGTTACCTCTCAAGAAGCACTTAGAAAAAAAGGTCACCACTGATGTAGTTAAGTTACAGAATTAGATACCTGCTTGCTTCCTAACCATCCTAGTTGATAGCTCAGCACTATCTACTTGTACCAAAGTCACTTTTTCTGCTACATCCTACAAGACAAAAACCTCTAAAGATACAGCAGTGGAGCAGTGAAGTTTGCAACTCACAAGTTAGAATCAGATAAGCATGTCAAAACATGAATTAGGTGCCAGAACTAAACAGTGGACCATACTGGTTTAGTTCAACCCTGCTTCTTCAGCAGACATAAACTCTTTAAGTCCCACACTGTGAACTACCAATCTCTAATCCAAAATGTGGATCCTCAAAAATTTTACTCAGCCTCTACCTGGCTCTGTGGACACATATATGGTATATACAAAGACATTTTTCCCACAGTGAAGCTGTATGAAAGTGCCTGAAGAGAAGCTCCTGGGCATAACAGTACCAAGCAGATAGTTGCTTAAATCCAGCAGGATTCATATACCACTTATTCCTCCCCCATTGACACCTGGGAGAGGAATAAAAATGGATACAAATATCAAACTTGCTTGCACAGTTCTTGCGTTGGTTTTGCAGTATTTTCTTCTCTTTGTCACTAGTTGATGGCTAGATTTTATTCAGAAAAATGAGGATCAATATCAATTTTATCTGATAGCATGTGTGTGATGGGTGGCTACGGTAGGCCCATGGATTCCCTGACTGAAGGCACGAAGTTAGAAGTCAGACTTGAAGATGTTAAAGTGTATCCATGAGAAATGAGGCACCAAAGGCATTCGAGTGGGAAAGCCGAAGGCATCTGAGTGAAAGGCATCTGGAGAAGTGAGTCAGATAAAGGGAGTAACTAGCTACAGAGGAAGAACTTAGCAAAACAATGGACTTCAGTAATGCAGTAAATGGTCATCCAAAACCGTACCATTGCTAACTAATATCAACTAGTGGCTAAAAAGACAAGTGTGTGCTAGAAAAGGTATATAAGTAGTGGTTTGTAGTAATAAAGCATCTATCTATCTATCTATTTATCCATCTGTTTTTAATTCCTACTAAGTCACCAAAAATAAGTGTGTGTGTGATTTTTGGCCATTTCAATGACACATGTTTATCTACATCTTTGCTTCCAGAGTGATCTATCATACCACCAAGCACCACAGGTCTGTGACGGATCTAGTCCGTATGGTCCTGTCGTAGAACAATTCAGTGTGAGATGAGGGAAGTAGCAGTGGAGCAACTGGAAACCAAAGAGGTACCTTGCATACTAGCCTGAAGACAGTCCTACTTTCTTAAGCTTTACCAAACCACTGAATGTGTTAATGGCAAAAGTGCTTCCTCAACTTACTCAAATGCTCGGCAAAATGTTTGATCAGTTCTGATTTTGGATATGATCCATAGAGCAACAAGCAGTATCAAGCTGAGAGCAGAAATGGGAAAAGGAACATTTTGCATCCATGCAAGGTTGTCCTAGGTGGCTGGATAACTATTAATTGCTCTGGCTCACACAGGAGGCTGTGATTTCCATTTGCCTCAGGAACACCTATAGTCTCCTTAGGCTGTAAACCAGTCCAAGACCATTTGTTATGTGCTTGTTTGCAGTTATTCTGCAGGACATAAAATGTAGCACTCCCCTCTGTGAGAGCCTGCAGTATTCTTTAGCTCGAGGGCTGCAATGTATGCTGGCTAAATTGTCTTAGTTGAAGTTACAGCACCAAGGAAGACTGACATTTTTGCATAAATTTACAGGGTTTTTTTTCCTAAATGTGCTGTACAAAGACACTTTGCTATTATAGATTGCTTTTTTCTTTATATTCCTATTTTTTCCAAAATTTCAAAGTCGATGGAGTTCTTCATGTTTAAGGTGACAGCTATATTTGTACTGAATTTAAATGATTGACTTAGAGTTTATATCATGAGCTAGGGTTTCTGGCTTACAAGATTTCTTCTATTATTTATTAACTAAATGCCAGGGAGACAAAGAACATCTTCCAGTTGAATCTGGGTGACTGCAAAGTCAGGCATGAAAGGGGCTGAAGCTAGCAAAGACAGCTCAGTGCAGTGCTATAATCTATGTTTTACAAGAGTTGCTAGAGAACTTTGAGTCTATATCACCACATCATTCCTGGATTTTTTTACTTTGAGAACTACCTAAAATGCACTTGCATCAACTGCAGGGATCATTGGTTTTGCTAACATCATTGTGGGCTAACTTACCTTTAAGCTACAGAATTAGATACTAAATCACAGAGCACCAAGCTCTACACCTGCAAGTCTCTTCATCTCTCATATATCAGAATTTTCTGGTTTGGGGATCAGAAGCTCTTGTGCAGTGATAACAACCATTTCTTGCCTGAAGAAGGCCTGTGTTAGCATCCTTTTATAGTAGGCATTGTACGAATCCTTGGTAAGAGAGGCTGATCCAGTAAGCTTATAATAAAAAAGTGGGCTGAAAAATAATCTTTCTTGATATTTGAGATCTTTGAAGAAATGACAAAATGAAGAGTCTTATTGTGAAAACGAATCTGTTTGGTTCATCATATATAGTAGTGGTTTTGAGAGTTATATTTTGATTCTTACTTTTAAATGTTATTAATATTTTGGTTACTAATTTATTTAAGCTCAGGCAATTTTTCAGTTAAGAATTACATTAGTACATTGGAAAATGTGAGCATGGACTTCTCAAGCATTTAGCAATGTTTCTCCATTGTTTATGATTTGAGACATTTACTAACATTGAAACCGTTTCCCAGATACTCTGGAAAGCTACAAATTGCCTCTGCTTTAGTATAGTGAATAATGATATCTAGGCAAGAAACTATTACATCAAGGGCTTATTGCTACTAGCTTTTACCAAAACCATGAGTTCTTGAATGAAGTGCCTGTAAACTTCCACGAACCAAGCCCACACAAAGAAGATTCAAAGCCAAAAAAGTGCAATTTAGAACAATTGGGTGATTTTCTAGATATGGGAGCATGGCTGAGTCTGAGACTGAGACTGCACAAGAGATTTTGGGGTTGTTAATATCAGTAACAAAGCATCAGTTTGAGAAATACATGCTTTTGATGACCATAATTATTTTAAAAGCACAATACTTGAGAATGAGCTTTATTCAAGAAGAGCTACCCTCTGATACTTTTAAGCAGGACACCTAGTGTGTTCAGCATTGTAATCTTTCCTCAATAAACATTGCTTAATATCACTGAGTGTTTCAACATGCTGTAGAGTGGCCTTGAGTTTTCAGGAAATTAAATGAGATAGATACGCTTTTTTGTAGATGCCTAGGAGAAAGACTGGTCGGTCAAAGCACTTGTGATAAGAGTGAGGTACAACTGTCGCAGCCTGGTGAAAAGTGTTATGCAAAAAGCAAGAGGCAATGCATAATTTGAGGTAACTAATAAAAGAAACCGTGTTACCACTTACAAACAGTTCCAGTTTCACCCCAGCTCGTTAGGGATAGAAAAATAGTTCCAGAATACCTACGAAATTATACAGCCTCAATGTGGTGGTCAGAGAGCACACCTTGATGACAGGCATGTATGGCAATGTCTTGGTGTGGAACAGCTCCTCAGGGTGGAGCAGGATGGCTGAGAGGAAAACACATGAGTTATTACCTTTCACAATCTTTGTTAATCTTTCATTTAATGGTATTTGACCAATCCCTTGAGAGACATCATATTGGTATTCTCAGTCAATCCAACTGATCTGTACTTGAAAGAAAAGTTCCTCTCCTTCCAAAACAACAGTTTTATTTTCTGCACAGTGTAACTCCATGCTGTCCCTTGAACTTTAAAAAGTAAATTCTACTCACAATATACATTTGCAAATATAAACTACACCAGAATTTAAACAACAAACCCATACTATTCCTTCTATATTGTATTTAAAAGGTTCAGTAGTAATTTACTCTAAATCCTTACTTTAATTGGATTTTATTTAGTGTCAAAGTAAATATTTCTGAAAAGAATTCAAATTTGACAAATATTTTTGAGACTATTGTCTTTTTTTTTATGAAACAGAAATATGTATTTGTTAAATAACATACAGAGACAAAACTCCAGTTCTCTGTTAATAGTTATAATGCACTCAATTGAACCTTTGTCTGACATTTATGAAGGTACTGAAGAAATGTCAGAAATAATCCAGGAACTGACAAGCAGAACTCTTTACATGATAATAATGGATATGTTCATGCTTATGTATCCAGGTTGAATATATAATTTTACTTGCACATGCATGTAACTGGCATCTTCAGCACAGGAAATTGAACACAGCATACATTTAATCAGCTTTGAAGTGTTTACATAGTCATTATCTAACCCCTTTGAACACCTCTGAAATATGTAAAGTAATTGTACAATGGCCTAGGTTATAAACAAGGTGGTAAATATTAACAGCATTGAGCTAACGTGACTGCAGTCTTTTCTATGATAAAAATATCATTTAAACATTTTCTCCTTTATTTAGCTGTGACAATTTCCTATGTATGCATATATATATAGGGACACACTCATACATTCTTTTCAAGTTATTTTATTTCAGTCCAGTTGAAAAATTTCAAATCGGTTTGAGTTCATTTGAAATAAAATGGCCAAACAGATGGAAAGTATTTCCCATCAGCTTGAAAACATTTTGAAAACCACAGGTGCACCACTTCCTTGTAGACAGTCCTAACTCAAACGGTAAGGAAACACCACTTTCCCTGTAAAGAGAGCCCTGGGCACAAATCCTTGAAAATGTTGTCCTTAAAATTTATTCTGAAGTTCATTGTAGTTTCAGCGTAATGCATTTACCAACATGCCTTAGTACAGTAAATGCCTTTTGGGCCATTTCATTCCATTCCATAATTGTTTTTTGGGGAAACCCTTACCTGCTACTTGATTTATGCAATACAGATGGTTGGTAAAACTTGAATTTTTATTGATGCATAGTAATATCTTTCTCAGCATCCTTAAAGAAAGTGACATAATTCTTTAAGACATAATATTACGCTTAGGAATTGCTCTAGAGGGTCATTAATCTTTTGCGAAACTCTCTCAGCACTCTGCTAGTGTTAAATAAACCATGACTAGAAATGAAATTCAAAATAGTTTGAGTGATTTCTGCAAAACGTTCTCCATTTGCCAATTATGTAGCACTCTATTTCATCCTATCAGTTATTCATTATTCTTTGCTAAAAATACAGCAATGGCAAGGGATTTTTGTGAGTTCCAGAAGAATTACAGATGACCCACTTAATAAAAACCAGGCAGTATTTTATTAAAAATTACAAAGCTGATGAACTAAGTGATGATGACATGGTATTTGCTTATCACTGTTGCTTTTTGATAAAGAAAAATATCCAAGCCCAGTAGAGCAGAGTGTTTATTCAAAACTATATTCTAAAAGGCTGGCTGAGCCTTCTGAGTTGATCCCTAATTCATGTCCCATCCTGATGGTCATTAGCTGGTACCAGAGTTAAAAAAGGCAAAGGAAGAAGTATAATACAAATGTGTTTGTCTTAAATATTAAAAAGGCCATACGCATGTCAGTGTTCCTTCTTCACACATGTCTAAAGAAAGGATTTAATCTTTCTTTGCTACCATATTCATCATCTTACTCTCCCTCTTCCTTATACAGATTTCTCCTTTAGATTTGCCATTTTAGCTCAAATCCTGAGTTGGGACCCTTAAGCACTTTCTGACTTCTGCTGGGTGAAGTTAGTTGTTAAGCAGTCTAGGTATTTTTATAGCTGGGGGTGGTTTGATTTGACTTTAAACCTCCAATGAACTTTCAAATCCCACAGCATCAGCTCTGACCCAAGGATAGGGATGTTCCCCCTATAGCTTGGCTGCACATTTCAGCAGTTTTAAGGCATCAGCCTGGACCTTGAAGAATTCTTTGTTCATAAAGCTGAATCAGGAACCTGTTTAAGGCTTCCATATAATGTTTAACATAATAAATACAAGCAAGTCCCTAAAATAAGATAATGAGGTGAGTGGAGTGGGAAGGCAAAGACTTGGTATTTCTCTTTGTCACCACTTTTGTGGCCCCACAGCACCAGATTAATATGAAAAACTAATATTGATGTTGCACACAGTATGTTACATAGAATCATAGAATCACAGAATCATAGAAAAATTAGAATTGCAAAGGACCTATCATCTAGTTCAAATTCCCCTGCCACGGACATGGACACCACACACTCAACCATGTCACTGAAGACTCTGTCCAATCTATCCTTGAACACTGCCAGGATTGGTCATTCATAACTTCCTTGGATAACCTGTTGCAATGCCTCACCACCCTCACAGTAAAGAACTTCTTCCTTATATCTAACTTAAACTTCCCCTGTTTAAGTTTGAGCCCATTGCCCCTTGTCCTATCCCTACATACCATCCTTATTGCTGCTGAAAATAAAAAAAAAATAAATAAAATGCCTAAAAGAAGGTTATGTTTTTAAATGTCTCCATTTTCTTCAGAATTCCCTAAATAGTTGATGTCTCACTACTGTTCCACTGGTATGATGGGATATCAGCTATGAGAGCAGATGGCTTCTGTAAAGAAAGGAAAAGATGGTGGAATCCTAGATAGATATGATTAGGTATTTTGTTTTGATTTCCATTCTCACAGAAAGTTTTTGACCTGTCCTCCATAATACTAGAGCACTCAAAAATAATGAATAAAATCTAGCTTCCTAAAGTGTGTGCAATATAAGAGAGATTAAATAAAAGAAACAGCAGCAATAACCCTGGGAAGTTGCTTTAGATTACGGAAAGTAAATAAGAAAGTTTATCACAAATAAAGCAAACTGTTTACTTTCAATTCTTATTCTAGTTTATGGCAAAACAATTCAAAGTTTTTCTTGTCTGTTTTAAATAGTGATTTTCCATTAACAAGTCATATACCAGAAAAAAAATCATAAAAACTTTAGCTGTTTAGATCTTACTGTTCGGGCTTTGATTCGCAGAATATGTTGATATCATACAGTGGAAATCAGTTCAGCATTTTAGAATAAATCTTGGGGTAAGTGTTGGTATAGTGCAGTGCTTGTTCAGTCTATCCCATGCAGCACGACTGGAGTATTTTCAGGACTCATTTGACTCTTCTGCCTATTATTTCATCGAGTACTTGATGAAACTTACCTCACATATCCCACTTATGTTCTAGCTGGGGCAGCTTTGCACCAGGGTTCTTTGACAAAAGTAAATCCATGGCTTTGGTAGCATACATATAGTGGCATAAGAGAATGGCCGTGGATGGGACACCATGTCATGAGCTTGGGTGTGTGAAGGAAGAGGCAGACTCATAGTGAAGACAAATAAGAAAAGCTTTATGATGTAACTTCACAGTTAAGAAGTTTGAATATGGCTAGAGATTAATGGGATGTTGACCTGAAACTCAACAATTTCTTTTCACTTTTCTAAAAGAAAGCTCCATAAAAAACATATAATGCAGTCTGGACAAATCCCAAGTTTCTGTGAACTATATTTCAGCTGAAGATATTTGACCAGCTGTAGCAGCTTATAAAACTTATGGAGACACGAGAAGCGGATCAAAGCAGTTCACCCTCTGCTACTGTAAATCAAACCTTTTATCCTAATGATTAAAACAAATAGGGCAGCTATCATGGCATCCCTAACACTTTATTAAATCAAACTATACAGCACCTTTGGAGCTGAAACTTTATTGCAATCTCAAAATGTGAGATTTATGTGTCAGTCCACATGACTTGTGGGTTCTGGGAGTGATAGGCTTTATTCTTACCGTGAGTAATAGGGAAAGGCATGCCTTGTTTGCCTACAGAAGAGAGAGAAGCACTATAGAAGAGAAGTTTTAAAAAATATTCATATGCTAAAACATCTTCATTGGAGAGAAAAGAGAATAAAATAGGAGTATCCTAATTAGAAGTGCAAAGAATGACCAGTATATTATCCTATTATTCACAAGAGAAGATCTCCTAATTCACAGATATTATTTCTTCTGTGTTAAGAAACTAAAATGCTTGTTTGTGATATTCCTTTTGAAGACAATGAGCTAAAAAACATTCAGAATCTCCATTTAATAGATGGCCAGTGATTTCTAAAAATAAGTTATTGAAAAGTTTTTTGGAACTTTTCTTCCTTCAAGTAATTTATCTACTTCACAAAAGAATACTTCCCTCAAAGTCATCCCCTAATTAAACTCAAAGTATTGTGTCTTTGCTGGTTATGGCTGTCTTTTTCCAGATTGTAAGCAAAAGAACTTGTATCGCTATATTTGTATAGAAGCCTTTCTTTGGAGATTTACCACCAAGGAAAAGACTGCAGAAATCATCTATCTAAATGAATGTTCAAAGCTTGTCTGAAATACATGGGAGACAACCTGAACTCAGTGAATTTTGTTTTAATGCTAATTCTCTTCCTTGCTCATAATCACCCTTATTATTTTCAGCATAATAACAATTTTGTATTAGTTTCTTTACAGGAAAGTGAAATATTGGTTAGATGGGTTTAAAACTGAAAAGAGTTTTCACACAGATGAGCCTGATACAGTCACAGTGAAGCTGTTTAAGAACTACACTCAGATTTTCAGGTAGAGACTAATGAACACCTCACAACCAGAACAGATGGCACAGCTCATTTTCTAGTCTATTAACTTTTATAGATCGCTGAAGAATCATCATGAAATATAGGTAATCCAGAAAACAGGGTAAATTCCCAAACTAGATTCAAGATGCTTTTGCCATTTTGGTTTTATTTATAGGATCCCTTAAGTTTTTTGCACAAAGGATAGGATACATAAAGATTACATATATATATATACATGCAATAAATATTTGAAACTGGACAAGTGAAATAATGATGTAATGTAGAAAATATTTATAAGCAGAACATAAACATACCAGAGCTGTGTGGATTTGACATGAAAGTTACGATTTGTTTTAAAATGGTCTTTTGAGGTAACTGAATTTCAACAAATCACGATAAAGTTATTTAAGCTACTTTGTACAACTATGCAAGCTATCACTATAACTCTTTCAGAAAGGTTATTCCATTTTTCAATGCAATCAAGGACAAAAGGCTACTAAATTTCCCTTTTAAGTTAAGAAAAGAAAATAACTGTGTTAATGTGTGCAAAAATGTATGACAAAGAAAAACTAGCTCACATGAGGCTCACCATAGTGCATTTCATACTAAGTGTAATTCGAAGTCTCATTGTCAATGATTGACCCAGGGGCTATTTCCACTCAGTTGTTATTAATTCACAAAATGAGTCACCCTAAAGAGTAACTGAAAAGCTGTTACTACTGGGATACCAGTGCTAGGATACCACTTTGTACAACGTATTGTAGAATTATTTCCATTTGGAAACTCATCCTTTGTTGCTCTTACAAGGGCAAAAGGTTTTTTATGTAGGAATGCACGGTATTTTTGAGTCAAACACTTCCAATTGTAAGGCAAAAGGCATCTTGTGAAGCCAGTCAAATTAAATAATCAAATACAGGAATCACTGTGTAAATAATCAGTAATTTATGTGTTAACTGTCAAAAAGTTTTCATGATTTATTGCAGTTACCAAGTCCCAAAATGTTTTATTAGATCCAGTTAAACATATTATTTTTTTTTTCTCTGAGTTCAGTAGTAAATCTGAAACCATTTTTAACTGTAAATCTGAATTATTCAGAATTTTAAAATCATTGCTGAATTTTACATAAATTCCTTACAACTGAAAGCACATTTTAAGTGCCTTATTGTATGACCACTTCAAATATCCAAAACTAACATTATCCATATGAACATGGGTTAAGAATTATAGATCAAATAAAATTTTGTTTTTACTTACACATATCTAAAATCTATATCTCTTTATATCTCCAATATCCAAATTTACCCCAAGAAAACATTTCCCTCACATATGAACAGGTAATCCCAACTATTTTACCTGATTATGGGAGAACTTTGATGTTTTTTCTTTTGTCTATAACCTAGTGGTAGTACAATCAGACTTGATTGTATTGGACTTTACAATCTTAGGCCGGGCTTGAAATCATACTTTAAAATAAATACCATAATAATGAAAGAAAACTAATTATCTACTACATTACTTTATATGTTAAATATGTGTCCTGGGTTCAGAAGTAGCAGTCATTTTTCTCCTTCTCAGTAGCTGTGTTTTTGACTTTCTGCCTGAGAACAGTGCTGATAGCACCAATGTTTTTAGTTACTGCTGAAATATTTAGCCTGACCAAGGACTTTCTGAGCCTCATGATCTGCAGGGAGGAGGGTAAGCTGGGAGGAAGTAGAGACAGGACACCTGACTCAAATTAACCATAGAGGTATTCCATAGCACAGCATGTCATGCCCAAGATGCAAAAACTGGGGGCAGTTACTTGGAAGAGGAAAGTGCACTGCTCAGCCAGGCTGGGTACCAGTGTTGAGCAGTTGTACTCCCTTTCCTTGTATTTCCCTTGAATATTGGATCTAACGTGTAAAATTAATAAATTCTACAAAAATTATAACACTAGTCATAGAAACACAATGAAATAGATACAATAAAAGAAAAAGCAGAAGACACTCGGTGTAATCCTTTGCCATACACTAGGATGCTGGTAATAGATATCTGTGCATTAAAGCCTCATTCAAACTTACTTTTCATACAAAGACATTTTCTAAATATTTTTTTTTCCTAATTTCTGAGCAGGATATTTCCTGTCTGGGGTGTCTCAAACAGGTATCAAATTGTTCCTGTCCCATCTTGCTTTACTTGCTTAGAGCTATTAGTACCTATTATTCTGTTTTCGGCTGTGATTTCTTTAATTCTCTTCATAACACCTTGTATGGGACTGTGTTTTGGATTTGTCTTGAGAACAGTGTTGATAATTCAGTTTTAATTACTGCTGAGCAGAATTCACAAAGCAAAAGGCTTTTCTGCTCCTCACACCACCCCACAAGCTAGTAGGCTGGGGTTCACAAGGAGTTGTGAGTGGACAAAGACATGACAGCTGACCCCAACTGATCCAAGGGATCTCCCACACCATATGGTGTCACGCTCTGCATGTAAAGTTGGCCAGGAAGCTCCTGCTGCATGACTGGCAGGGCATCAGTCAGTTGGTGGTGAGCAATTGTTTTCTTTCACTTCACTTTTCTTTCTTGGGTTTTACTTCTCTCTCTTTGTTATTTTCCTTCTTATTACAACATTATTATTATTATTGTTGTTGTTACTATTATCATTATATTTAAATTATTAAAATGTTCTTATCTTAACCCATGAGCTTTCTCAGTATTACCTTTTCAGTTCTCTTCCCTCATCCTGCTGGGGAGATAACGAGTGAGCAGCTACATGGGGCTTAGTTGCCAGCTGAGATTAAATCATGACACCCATCTTCTAAGAGTATTATGAAGTTTATGAAACAAAGGCGATTTATCCTTTGCTGGACAGCTACAGGCTGTGAAAATCTGGCTGGAAGCCTCACAAACTGTGCTGTGCAGTAATACACTGGCAGGCAGCAGTCAGAAGCTGGAAAGTCTGGAAAGCCAGATATCGTACTTTCTAACTGCAGTGGCCAAGCTGAATAGCTAAAAGAGAAAAAGTCATACTTTAGGCAGATATTTTCAGCATTAAAACAAAGGAAACAATCATATTAGCATATGCATTAGGACATTCTGTACTGTAATAAAAGAATAAGAAAAGCAGGATAGCAAAGTGCATTTCCCACTGGGTAAAAAAAAAAGGAAAAGGGAATAAACTGAATTCTGACCTCAGCTAACAAAGTAATATTTTTCTTTTCAAGACAGCAAGTCTGAGGGAAATATGCCAGCAGCTCCAAATACCCAATCAAACCAGGAAAATGACAATAAAATAACATGCAGCAAGACAATCGATCAAGTGCAGAAAGCAATCTTGCAGCAAGTGTGGATCCTGCAAAATCACAAACAAGATGAAGAGATGTGATACTGCTGATGTCACCGTAAAAAAAAAAAATCCAAACAGAATGTAAGGTATCCACTGTCATAACAAATAACAGTAAGGACTGAATTTTTGAGAGAATTTTTAGTTCAAAAAACCCAAAAATTTCTTCCATGGAACCTCAGAAAACGTATTGAACTGGTTTGCAAACAAGTGATCAAGTGATCTAATGAACCAAAATAAATGTGCTCAGGTGTAAACATGTAAATATGCTTCGATGCAAGCATGTAAGTGGGGATATGGGAATAAAAAGGTTAAACTTGACAATAACAACAAAAAACACCTCTTCAGCTGCTTGAGCATAAAAGGACACCAAAGCCATAGCCTTTTGCTTGGAAAAACCAGTTTGAAAGTTGCTTATAGGAAATAGATGTGGAACTAGGCTGTCCTACAGCTGCAAAGAAAAATAAACCGTGATAAAAGCAGTGACCTGGAGAAAGTGCTGTTTTCAGAAATACTACAAACAGTTTTCAAAAACATATACAAATATTGCTGCAAAATGGTCTGTAATGTTATGAAAGTTGAATTATTAGAAACATCTCCAAAAGGGCCAAGTCAGAGTGTAAGGAAAAAGCAAGCTTACTTATGCTTGAAGTAATGTTCTTGAAGCTCTCCTTTCACATCAGAGGTAGAGAACCTGCAAGCTATTGCTGCTGCACAAGCAAGGAATGAAGGACATTTGATCTCATGAAAGCCTTTCAGAAGTGCTCAGAGATAAAAAACAAGGCCTTTCAGATTAGTTTTCCATCTGTGGCCTTTCAAAATCAGAAATGAAACTTTTGTGAAGGTATCCTCTAAAAGGTGCTTGTTTTCTTTTAATAGTGGTATGTGACATTCTACAGTTTCAAAGCCCTAAACCAAGTGTTTTCTGCAGATTCTCCTATTACTTGGATTACAGCCACAATATTTCAAAATGTCTGGTGGATAAGCATCAGAGAGGTGGTCAACAATCCAATCCATAGACGGCATAAGGAAAAAAATCTTGTGAAGATGTAAGTCATTGCAATTTTTCATTAAAATGATTGTGAATTGCTTCCACCTACAGACAGTTAAAAAAATTGCAAAATTGATTTTTTTTCTGCTTTTACAACCAAAAAATGCATGTAGATTTTTTTTATATGGTAGTACAGAATGAATCAAAGTTTGGTGTTCACTGACATTTTCATTGAGGGAGAAAATCATTTCATGATCAACATTTCTTGTGATTGTTATTGATCCTAATAAGTGCCAATCAGTCATTTTCCAGCACTGAATGTTCATTCTCTTTCCTTCAAAACAGAATGGTTAAAAACTCTGATTTATTTCCTCATCTTTCATATGCAATCAAGATCAGATGTCAAGCTTAACAAATAAATAAACAGGTTACCGACAATGACAACATCATACATCGATGTTTGTAAAGAATGCAAATATTGTATTAGATGTGTTGAATTATTTATAGAATATTAATCTTAGTTTCTACATCAATAACTGTAGAAGAGGAGCAATTTGAAACATTTTCAGTGTTTATTTTTTTGTTATCTTTTTGACTAGAGTAGCTAGAATAGAAATGTCCTAAAAGCAACTGAGTTATTTAAATGCCAATTTAAAAATTAATTAGCATGTTTGACAGCTAAAGCTTATAAAATATCAGCTGAAATCAATTTTTTGAAAAATATTTTTTCAATAATTTATCCTATTTTAAATTAGTTCATTTTTACTCATAATCAGTAATCAAAATATTCTGAATATTATATTTAATTGCTTAGAAATACAAGGTAACTCATTATTCATCTACCCTTCATATTAGTTCAGAACAAATAAACCTACATATTATTCTTTTCTTGGTTTTGTCAAAATAATTGTCTGATGATCACACTTGAAATATCCATGGACATGAAAGAATGAAGCTAATTGGCATGCAATCATTCCTCAGAAGAGAAGTGGGCTACATGTGGTGCATACTTCACACTTTTTAGTTATTCTATTTTTAAATTCATTCTGATGGTCTGCCACAAACATGTTCAGAAATTTGGAAATTGTTCTGGCTGCTGGAAATGTAGGAAAATGGTTGTTTCCTCTCAGATATGTAAGATAAACCTTGTAGTCTTAACATCAAGGGAAATCACTGCTTAAAATTGTTTCCTCGATATTGCCTTTACTGGAGGAATTTGTTACACCTGATGGGCAGCTGTCACTTCAATAAACTTGATAAGATGGAAGAAATAGCCTTGAGAAAATAATGAGGTTAAAAGTCATGTTCTTGACTAGAAAACAAAGACTTGCCTTGTACATTTTGTATCTGTCTGCTATAGCACGTATTTCAGCTGTCTTGCCCTGTCCTGTCTGGCTGTGTTAATCAATTCCAATCTCTCTAAATATTTCTAAGTGACATTATTAGTTCTGCAGTCACTGTCAGTCTTCAAGTTCACTCCAGTACTTTTCCTTCCTTCTAAGATAACATGTATCATAAAAACAGTTCCATTGTTCTAGTTCAATGCACTCAGTTTTATAGCCTGCTATTAGAGCTGGTTGGAAAATTTTTATTGAAACAAGCTTTTATCACAGAGAATCAGAAAACATATTTCATCAATATTGTAGTGAAAATGCTCTTTCAATTTACAGCCAGTTCTGGCTTCTGTAATCTAAATGCTGACTGTTATCGCTCCTCACAGAGCATGCTGAACACCAAAAATAAAGACTGTAGCACCATCCTACTCTCAGACACGAGACCTCCACCTCATTTAGATTCCTCTTCAGAGTCCTAGATCACCTTCTTCTTTTTCCTCATGATTTCAGCCATTTCTTCTGTCTTACCAAATCACGTTATTAAACTGAAACTTTGCAAGGCTTAAAATGCTGTATAAAATTTGCACCTAGGGACTTTCTGAATCTGCCATTGTGCCGCTGAGCACAGTTATTTTGAGTTTCAGATATGCACTGAAGTTAGAATTAGGTCTTCCTGGTCCATCAGAGGAGCTGAATAATATCTCTTACAGCCAGTAGAGGTAAGAATCAAATTGATGACAAAAATGAGTTGAAAGGAAGGTGTCTTGGAAGCATAAAACATCCATTTTACAAAATTCTGAAGGTTACAAGATCTAATGGATAGCCCTTGAGAATAATAGTAACAAAAAGGTTGATTTACTATTTCCTAAACATGCTAGACAGTTTCAGTGCTTGCTTGGCAAAGGAAGAAGGTAGTTAGACATCTTTCCAAGGAAACTAACTATGAGACATGATGAGTAAAAGCATATGTTGGAGTTAAAAGGAAAGAATGCCAGTGCTTGTGACAACCTATAAATATAAGCCATAGTGTTGGGATAATCATAGAATCATAGAATAGTTAGGGTTGGAAAGGACCTTAAGATCATCTAGTTCCAACCCCCCTGCTATGGGCAGGGACACCTCCCACTAAACCATGTCACCCAAAGCTATGTCCAATCCGGCCTTTGAACACTGCCAGTGATGGAGCATTCACAGCTTTCCTCAGCAACCCATTCCAGTGCCCCACCACCTCAACAGAAAGGAATTTCTTCCTCAGATTCAATCTAAACTTTCCCTGTTTAAGTTTGAACCTGTTATCCCTTGTCCTCTCATTACAGTTCCTCATGAAGAGTCCCTCCCCAGCATAACTATAGGCTGCTTTCAGATACTGGAAGGCTGCTATGAGGACTCCACACAACCTTCTCTTCTTCAGGCTGAACAGCTCCAATTCTCATCCTGTTTTCATAGGGGAGATGCTCCAGTCCACTGATCATCCTCGTGGCCCTCCTCTGCACTTGTTCCAACAGTTCCATGTCCTTTATATGCTGAGGACACCAGAACTGCACACAATACTCCAAGTGAGGTCTCACAAGAGTAGAGTAGAGGGGCAGGATCACCTCCCTCATTCTGCTGCTCTTGATGCAGCCCAGAACACGGTTGGCTTTCTGGGCTGCAAGCACACACTGCCACCTCATGTTAATTTTTTCTCACCAATCAACACCCCCAAGTCCTTTTCTGCAGGGCTGCTCTGAATTTCTTCTCTGCCCAACCTGTAGCTCTGCCTGGGATTGCTCTGACTCAGGTGTTGGACCTTGCACTTGTCATGATTAAACTTCATCAGGTTGGCATCAGTTCATCTCACAAGCATGTCAAGGTCCCTCTGGATGGCATTCTTTCCCTCCAGCATATTAACTGAACCACACAGCTTTGTGTCATCAACAAACTTGCTGAGGGCGCACACAATCTCACGTCTATGTCACTGACAAAGATGTTGAACAAGACCGGTCCCAGGACTGATCCCTGAGGGACACTCGAATCTCAGTGCATCAAATAAGACAAACGTGCCTCAACTTAGTTTCTTGACTTAGTTTACTTAGTGATGAAGCACATCGGTGCTTCAGAGATATTTTTCTGCCCACTGCTTTCTCATTTGTTTTCAGAGATGAAGCATGGATTCTGTTCCCATGCTGAGTAAATTGTGGATTATAGCAGTGCAGTTAAGGCTGATTCGTTCAACAGTAGCCACAAGGTTTGGTGAAATTTCAGTCTGCCAGAGCATTTTATCTGTTTTATGCATCTCGTTCCTTGTCATACTATTTTGTTTTGTTTTTCTTTTTTTCTGAAGGCCTCCCACCACACAAACAACTATATAATTAACATTATAGCAAAATACAGCTATCCCCTTTGCCCCTAGTATGTAGTAACGGATGCTAATGTTTGCCTTCATTTACTTTCATGTTTTCTTAAAATCACAGTGTAGAATAAAAGAAGAGAGAACAACCCTGTGTGATCAGGAAGCCCCCAGTAGTTTATCTCCAGACTCTGGAGAGAGAGGGAGGAAACCCCTAGAACAAACGACAACATCCAGAGATTTGATATATGAAAAATGAAAACAGACTGAAAATGACATGTATTTCCTCTCTGGTTTGATCATGTTTCCAATGGTGGAAGACCAGGAAGAGAATGATGTGAGGGACAGGTTGTGCAGTGTGCCACCTCCTGGGGAGGGCAGCAGCACATGTTATGATGTGAATTACTGAGACACTGAGGATATTGGCCAAGATTTAACATGCTTACACTGTTGTAGGCATCCATATTGGATCTTCTTTCGACATAACCCAAACCCCAAATCTTTTAATGTTTGCTAATTGGGACTCTTTAGCTCTGTTAATTACACCACATGAAGTACTCAGCACCAGCAACAATCTCTTTAAGAACGACTGCAATTATTTTGAGACAAGGCTTCCACACAAAATGTGCATGAGCCACTGATATTGTTATGAGTGGGATCAAAGCCTTGTGAACACTTGCTGCTTTTCAATGTCCAAGCAAAACCCAGGTATATTGTGCATCCCCTTTGTTCATAGCAGTATTTATTTCATTAAATGCTTTGAAAATTATTTTGAAACTAAAAGATTCAAAGACATTTGAGAAAAGTCCTTCTGAGTGTAAAAGCACAATAAAGGGGTTTTGCCCTTTCATGGTTTTGTTTGTTTCTAAAGTTTCACAGCCATTAAGAATACTTTGCCCTCTTGAGGCTTTTGCTGGCTCTTGGCAGACTGGCATTTTCTCTACACAGCAGGCACTGACAGTGACAAGTGAGATTACTGACTCTCTGTTGCTGGCTACCTGCTGCCTTTCTTCTGTTTCCTCATCAATAGAGTCTGATCTATGAAAATTAAACAAGAGGAAATTATTCAGCAGTTAACATTTTAAGCCCTTTGCCTTTATATTTATTGTATTTTTAATATCTTCTTTATAAAAAGTAAGAAGTCTTTTTTAAAAGTTAGAAACCATCTTGCTATTTTCCTGCAGAGATGGAATGAGTGATTTCTCAGGGGGGCTTGGATAATGAGTTATGATATTTTGAATTTGCTGGGCTTCTTAAAATTCAACCTTCATCAGCCAACCAAATGCTTCTGCTCAGAAGAAGAGATTATCAGTTTGCAATAATGAGCAGTGCATTTTTCTTCTTTCCAGAGAACAAGCCAGACAGAAAAAAAAAATCACAGTTCTTTCCCAGGTTCTCCTGAACTGTGACTGCCCAGCACTCCAAATTGATTTGTCCCTGTCCTAATGTCAGACATTTTATAACTTGCTATTTTCTCCCAAACAAGTTCTCCATTTATTAAAGTAGGAGTTTTCTTTAATGTAAGCATTTGCAATGAGACTTTTGTTCAAGGTTTTGGTGGGTGTTTGCTGTTTAGGTTCAATGAACAATGCAAACACCAGCCACTCTGAAGAGCATTGTAAGAACATCCAGATTCCTTATTCAAGTGATCGGTAAACCAAGGAAGGCAGAGTTACGAGATCAAATTGAGACCAAGATGCCTAGCATAATCTTGACTTAAAAAGTAGAACTCATTCTGTGCACATTTCCTAGAGAAGATGAAATAGCAATGCTAAGGATTTATTAAGGAATGGGCAAGAAAGGAGTTTTGGTGTGTTGTTGGGTTTGTTCTCCTTTTTTCTTTTAATTGGAATCCTGTTTTTGAGCCTTTGTCTGTTTCTACTTATATCAGCAGTAACACACCTTGAGAAGATATTACTTCAACTGCCTGTTGATCGATGTAGCATCTCTTACGAGTCATACAGTAATAAAATTTTTGAAACCCAGTCAAATTCCCAGTGCTGACTCATTTAATAGAGATATTAATCACATGAACACCACTGATCAAATTTACATCAGGGGATGCAGGCAAGGCAGAAAAAGGTAATCAATGAAATGATAATCAAAATGCAATCAAAAAAAAGAAAGAAAAGTGAAGATCAAATGGAGATTTTTTTCCATTTTCAGTAGCATTTCCATCTGTTTTGCATAAGATTAACACAGAGGCTCCAGTAGGTATTGAAAAACTAGAAAATCCAAGAGAAACAACAGTGGGAAAGATCAGAAAAAGCAAGGAGTAAAAATCTATAAATAAGGAAAAAAAACAAAGAGATATTACAAGGTAATACACAGAGGCCACAAAAAAAAAGCCACGACCCTTTCCCTATATTAGTCAAAAATCCATGCAACGGATTCTCTAACCCCACATGTCAAAACTAACTTTCAGTTTTAGATGGGGAGCATTTCCTAACACAGTGTCTAAGCGATGTACTCATCCATCTGCCTACTCCATCTAGCTCTATTGTTGTTTCCTATTTTTTCTGTGACAAACTGCATGCTGTAACAAGAATTCTACCCCATATAAATTCAATACAATTGTTTCCAAATGTCACTGTGATTTCCAGTTTATTCCGCTCTCTCAGATACAGCATTTTTGCCCTGTCCACAGTAAATTGTTTTTTTAATATCTGACTTCAGCCTACCCGAATTCCCACCTGATATCTCCCCTTAATCTCAGAACTTTTGAGTGCTTTTCTTGTCCCTGATTCCCTCCATCTTTCTTCTCCTTGTGTTTTGAAACTATTTTCCTGGTCAAGGGATGATATCTAGTGCTTGGGTCCTTCCCTCTTGCAACTGTGCTTATCTGGCAGTTCATCCAGGGCCTGTGGTTTCTGACCTCAATAGAAGAGCTGACAGCTCTCTCCTTGGTTTGTGAAAGAACAGGATTTCTTTATTAGACTCTTCTTCCTAAGGGAACAGGGCTTATGTTATTATGTTGTCTGCATCTGTCAGAGTCATCCCCTCCCCCCACCTTTTGAATCAGTGTGCCTATTTCAGTCAAATTACCTACTTCAGTCAAACCTAAGACAGGGTAGATGCATTAAAACCCCCTAGATTTTCCAAGTTTTATAACAATAGGAATTTGTGGAGGCAAAGAACATCTTACAAGATACCTAAACTGAAAGAAATCCTTCAGTATAACCTTGCTTCCTGTTGCACGCTGGAGAATCTACACTGAAGATGGTTTAATAAACACAGGAACTGTAGATGTGGTTTAATTAGAACTGAAGCTTTTTTAAACAACCAGGTCAACCTGATGCATAAAACCAAGCAGCACTGTGGCTCACGAGAGTCATGGGTGCTCAAAGAATTTCTGATCCATTTTTAAGGAAAACAGTAACATTCCAACATCAGCTCTTCCTTTTGTCCAGACTATCACAGATAGAATTTAAGTAGAGGGTGAGTCAGCCCAGGTGTCTGCTATATGATAAGTAGACTTGGTGAAAATTACCACAGTTTTGAAGGATCAGATCTAGATCTGGGCTATCTACTTGAATAAAAATAACAGTTGCTTGCCATGAAATAATTGTGCACACTGGGATTTTTTTTTTATTTTTTTTGTTTGTTTTTATTTGGTTTTTTGGGTTTTTTTTTTTTTTTTGCTTATGAAGCACAAGTAACTCAGCATATTTGTAAGTAAATTGTAAATTACAAAGGTTCCCCTGCAGCATGTTTCACTTTTCAGTTCAAAAAAGCATCATATGTTTATGAAATTAGGGTACTCCTCCAAAGGGCTTTAAATAATGATAAGATATGAAATAACTACTGTAGGCTTTGAAATCAATGTTGCAGAAGATAAGGATTTAGCTAGAATGTAGCTTAGTCAAATCTGATTAATTTGTGCCTGGCTGTGCCTAAGCAACCAAAACATTTCACTGGCAGGCAGCACAAATGACAAGCACTGGATGTGCCACTGCTTTGATAGTCTGGAGGACATTCTTTTAATATTTATAAAAATTACCTGCAAACTGATTCGGCCTAAGCAGGTCTGCCTGTACTACCATTATCTCATCTCACAGGGGCGCAAATCTCAATACTGAATTAATCGTAATATGACATTTGGATGAAAGAAAGAGGTAGAACTACTATACTGGTTTAAAACACTGGAGGTTACAAATTGTTTTATGAATTTTGTTTGGGAAGACAACAAAGGCATTTTAATAAACATCTGTCAATAAATATCAAGGGAGGGGGTAAGATTGATGTGCCCTTTTTCTCGAACATTTAAAAGATGCCAGGCTCCACTGAAAAATGCATTTTAGCAAGTAGTTACATTTAACAGAAGCTGACAAGGTTGTTGACTTTGTAGCAGTCTAAGAAGACAAGTGGTAAAAATAGAAGTGGAGACATAACCTCATCCATCCCTTGCAGTATGAGACACTTCCAGCATCACAACACCATCACATGTTACTTTAAATAAAAAGATTCTATATAAGTCCTCCTGGAAAATAAACATATTTATTATTTAATACTTACCTACAACCTGACTCACAGTGCAAAGCACTTAGGAAATCTTGACCCCTTTCTGTGCATATGTGTGCACACTTGTATGTGTGTTTCCCAACAGATTACATGTTAACAGCTTTTAAACAAATTCAAAAGAGGTGAAGAGTTGAAAGATGCTAATTCCTAGCAGCATACTGAAAGTAGGAAGTTAAACAGAGAACAGAGTGTCTGTGAATTTCCCTAGAGGATGGAGCTCATCTCTAATTCAGTATTGGAGAACCCAGAGTTGCAAGATCTTATCTAGGAGCTCCTAGCAAAGGGGAAAGACCTAGAGCAACTTGAACTTGAAAATCTACTCACAAACCAGAAATTCATTACATATTCTGCTCCTGAAAAAGCAATTATGCACTCGTTTTTGGGAGGGTTGCTTGTTTTGAAACTGCTGGATATTGACTGCTGTCCTTCCTACACAGTGTTGTGGGTGGGAGCTTGGTTTCCCTTGGGTGTCCATGTCTGGTGGAGCACAACACCAGAGCCCCAGCATAACAGAGGCTCCAAGGTGTTTGGACACAGATGCTCATATGTACGTAGGTAATCAAGGAAATCTCAGGACAAAAAATGCTTGCCTCCTGACTGTATCCACAGTGCAGAAGGACTTTCGTATTTTTGATGCAGGTATCTAAATCCTACCCACAGTTAGTTTTGGAAACTGCAATCATTTTGGGTTCTTTTAAATAGTTCTATTTGGAGGAAACACTTCCTGAAAATGAAACCATTTCAGTAGTTTGCATTCTGCTGGAAGGTACACCAACTTGCAAAAAAGGTTCAGTGTAATGCAAACCAAGGTGTTTTCCTGATGGAATTTTTTGATAACAGATTTAACTCTTTGTCCTATGTGATAAACTTCTTATTCTTTTTCTAGCTACTTCTGTGTCAACATAAGGATTATATTTTTGTATGGTTTTCTTATATTTAAATATTTTTTTTTGAAATATTAGATGGTTGTATGGGTTGAAATACTGAGTCTTTTCATATAAATTTATTAGGCAGAATTCCCATTGACTTAAGCAGCCTAGGATATGACTCATTCCATATAAAGTGTTTACTTTCTCAATGCAGCTTCTGAAACTACTGTACAGATACCTTTTTATGTGCACAGCCTAATCTTAACAAATTAACTTCCAAGCCAGGAAAGCTGTTGTAAGTTTGCCTCAGCTGGAAGTCATTTTGAAAAGCTTAAAATGTACAAAATAAAAACTACATTTCTGATGGAAAAGAATCAGTAAAAAATCAGATGCTGCCCAGGTGTGGAAAGGATACTGACAAAAGGTTTTGCCGCTGATGAAATATTTAAATCCTTTTTGCACAGACCTCTTCATTTTCACTCACATATGGGGAAGAGAATCAAAGCTAGGTTTGTTTTGATCAAACTAGAAGATGATCAAGGACTTACTATAAAGCAGTTTGGTATGAAAGTGGTAAGAGCACTAGAACTGTCTAGAGAGATGGAGATGTAAAAGCTCCAAATATTGACTTGTCATTGGACCATCTTATATTCGTTTGTTATGGGAAACCTAACTTAAACTTTATACTTTCCATGAAATACTGAAACTTTCTTGACTGCGAGCTGACTTCAAGGAACACTGGGGAAATGTGTTTTAAAAAGCTTCAGATGAGAACAGAAACAGATTTTGAAGGTTATTTCTACAATGACTGTTGCTTAACATTATGCATCCACTGATAAAAATTCAGGTGGCTTTAAAAGGTCTGACTTTAGTTACTGGATGCCAGCTGCTTGACTTGCAGTTGAGTCTACTGCTGAGGTCTTCAAGGAGTTTGAACCAGGGAATTTTGGTTTTCAGCTAGTGGTACAAAAGTGTGATCATACTGAGGAGAAAAAGGCAAGGGTAACAGCTATGTTGAATGGGTATGAGGGGACCCAGGACAGAGAAGTAAATATCATGTTATAGAAATGCCTGTTGCTCAAAGGACCTAGATAGTTTTTATCCAGGTTAAAGTCACAGGAAAATGGGATTTATTAAATAATAAGATGCATTTCATTTTCAATGGTTGTCTAGTAAGAGGTAATAAGATGTTGAAATTTCAAAGTAAGGTCAAAATGTACTTGATTTCTTATTTTTTTAACTGCTTTTTTTAGTGTCAGAGCAATTTAAAATTCAAAAGTGTTGTGCAAACTACTTTAGATCTTGTCTTCACTGTTCTAAAGCATATTTTTTTCTAACCACAGAGTATCACAGAGATACCTCCAGTAAAAATTTCATGTTCTTTGGTGCTGAAATCAGTCTACAGGAACACAAAAAAGGCAAGAAGAATCTTACCACAATCATCTGAAACTTGGAGCCAAAGTGCACATGGTATTCAAAAGAGGCCTTGGGACAATAGAGTTTGTGTTCCCAGGGCGTTTTTTGTGAAAGCAAAAGGAGTGTGAACAAAAGACAGCAAAGGCATATTGAGCAATGGGTCAGGGAAACTGTGTGGGCAGGAAATAAAGTGTAAATATAAGTATCCACATATGTAAGCTCTTGGCTGAAATATGCCCAGAGTACAGTATGCTGTTTTGAATATTTAATCTCACCTCTGCTGAAATTTCTAACAATAAAAACTATGTAAAATCTAGATAATGCAGAGAAAGTTAATTCATTATTGTAGTGCAAAATAATCCATTCACTTTTGTTCTGCAAGGCCTTCCAGTTTTTTTCAACACAAGAAATAAAAGGAGATTAGTATCAAAGTCACACTATACAAGTCTTATGTAAGTTTTTATATTTGTAGACCTGAGATCAGAAATTTCCTTCTCATGGCAATGGCACTAACAACTTCTTAGAGCATATATTTTTCTTCTCTAGAAAGAAGAAAGAAGAGGCCCAAGTATTTTCTCTTGAATAGTGAATATTTTTTGCCGTATTTAAATACCTCTGTGAATAAACTAATGGACCTACAGTACTCCAGTGCCTGTTTTACGTGACTTAATAATTTCAAGAGGAGAGCAGCTTTTCCGCGCAGATATAATTCACAAAAACCTTTCCAATAACGATAGTACCAGACTGTGCTTTCATGTCGCAAGGCATGCTCATGGCCTGAAGATTCAGGGTTTCCAATCCTGTGTGTATTTTCCTTTCAGATCCCTGATCATGGAGCAGATTTTCCCACTGGGATTTACCTACACCTTCCCTGCAGCAGTCACCTCCAGGTTCCATTTTGGTGTCCTGGGTCTGGACAAGTCCAGATTCACTGCCACAGCTTGCGGTGTTGCCTTCCATCCCCAAGCAAACACCACTGAAACTGTGTCTTTCTCTAACATCAAAGCACATGTGAGCCGGAGTTTCTCTCCAGATTATTCAGAGCTTTGCATTATTTAGCCACAGCCTGACATCAGAATTTCTGACAGAATAAAGCCAAGGAAATTTCACGCGGTGTCAGTTTCTACAGAAAATGTTACTTTTAGCTCTGATAAATTTAATATTATAAATTAATAGACTCAGGACTTGGGCACACTGCACTGATAACAGTACAAATAAACAAATATGGCCAACATTAACTTTTAGCACAAGAACACAAACAGAACCACATACTCTGGGTCTTGTAAATCCACCCTTTCCACAGGGACAGTGAAGAATCACAGTTTTTAAGTCTCCTGCTTCTGCCATCTGGCCACCAGCCTCTCACTGAGCCAAACTGGCACTTACAGAAGCAGCAGTCAGTCAGGAGAGGATCACCTTCCACAAGTACTGATTTAGTGCCTTAGGAGACAGATTTTTGTAGATATAAGATTAAAGGCTTTTGAAAGTACGGTAGAACAAGAGAAGTGAAGGAATGAGAAAGAAAAATTGAAGGCAAAAGGAGGAAAGAGACCTGTACACAGGACACAAGCTAGAGAACAACTGAAGAGAGTAATTGAAAGAGGCTATCCTGAAAAGACGAATTTGGGATGACTTTAGAATAGTATCAAAATTATCATATGATGAGAACAGGAAAGACAAGTCTGAATTTCAATTTTTCTCAGTTTCTGTGACTATAACATAGTAACACCTATATACTCTCATGAGTTTTTCCAAGCCAGTTGTGTTTTAACTGCATATATATTCTTCTAACCCTGATTTTATTCAAATAAATTATCACTGATTTGCAGTCCCATCATGTGTGCTATTTAGGAATGAGGGCAGCAAAGAAGAAGAAGGAGTGGCCAAAGCCCAGCATTCAAAGAGTGGTGTCCATATACATGTGTACTTGAGGGAACTAATTCAGTGTTGGCACTTCTATGTTCAAATGAGTGAAATGATTTGCCTCAGATGATGAAAAGCTGTACATGCACAGAGGAGGCCTATGAAGTTGTGAGCATTAAGTTCTCATTGAGTTTAATTTAGGTCACTGGTGAAAGTCATTTACAAGTGTCAACTGTTTAGAGCTGTGAGAAAGTCATCCCACAATGTGACACTGTTAGTTATTTCTTCTAAGAGGAAAAGTCTTATTAAAACAGCAGGAATGCTGCAGTGTAATCAGACGTGGAGTGCCTCATGCCTGTGTAGTGTCAGCAGACTCGCTCTGTGCTCTGCTAGGCACGGCTCTGCCTTCCTTTCCCAGCCCAGAGACATTTCTCTGCATGAAGCCTCGTGTATAGCTGAGGGATTGTTGACATTAGGACACTCAGAAAGTTCAGTTAAAACACAGCAGACCCCTGTGTGAAGGCTTTCTCTTGAAAGTGAAAAGACACCAGTTCCCAGCAGCTGAGCTTGAATCTGCAAGCTTGAGACTGCTGTGCTCCACCCTGAAAAGGTCCGAAAATGTCACTCCTTAGCTTAATTAGCTTTAACTTTCTAGAGACTGTCATAAGTGTTTAAGCAGCAACACCATGAGGATTTCCTACCTGCTGATCCTACCTGCTTATTTCTGGCCAAGACTACAGCATTTTGCCCTTTCATATTTTATGTATGAATAGCCAGGAGCAGAACTGACACCTCCCTGTCTCAATCCCCATGCTAGGAAGTGCCTTGAACTTGATTTAGTTTCTCTTTCACAAGGGATAAATTGGGGAAAACATTACATTTTATTGTCAGGTTTTTAGAGAGAAGAAGCATTCTTATGAAAAAGAACAATTTCACATTCCAGCAAAATTATTTTCTAGTAGCAAAAGTCATGACAACTTAAGCTGTCAAGAGCTCTATGTTATTGTGTTGTTGGTGGTAGAACAGCATGTTTGCAGCTAGCTCAGGTCTCTCTCTATAACACTGCAGATTGCAGCATACCTATATCAAGAGCAATTACTGAAAAAAGTCGTGTCCTTAAGCATGCCTTTAAATAGCTGTTTACTTGGTTTTGTTCCATTTTTTTGTTCCCTTTCTTCTAGCATGGTTTTGGAAGGTTCAAATAATGATTGTCTATATGAGCACTTGTAGGCAGTAGTGGTATGTATTTCAAGTAAGATAGGAAGAGGATCCAAGTTTCCTGATTCTTGTGCAAATGCTTTAACCACTGCATTCTTCTCTATATCGTGGAAACTGTGGGCACTTCCATAACAACTGAAGTTTGTTATTCATTTGAAGTTTCCTAAGGCAGCTGGCTACCTTGAAAAGTTGGTGACGTTTTAGGTATGTACTCCTATGGAGCACTTTAAATTGCCTGATGTGAGTAAACTTCTTACTCTGTTGAAGTCCAGGGAATGGTCATGTGAAGGCACCTGTCTTGCTTTATGTGCTGTATAGGGTGTTTTATAGAAAGAGATGGAGAAAACTGGAAGGGCTTTATTCTACTCTGAATTGAGATCACATTCCTAAGCCAAGGATTAGCTCACCATAAATAAAGATAGATTTAGCCATTTTGTTACTGTCATCATTTGCAAAGTCTTATTTTCTTTTAATTATGTAACAAGTGATTTAAAGGAATATCACATAAACAGTGAGCTAGCTATGGAAAACAGCTGAAGTATAGGCCTTGTAAGCAATCTTCAAACTAAATAACATATGTTAAGAAAAGTAGTACTGGGTTAATAATAATGTGGGTAATTGCCTTAAAGAGAAGTGGATTTAAGACACATCCTCCTCTGAAGCACTTAGAAATACCTACCAACAGGCCACTCCTTTTATAATGCTCGGATTTCGTAGCTAGGCATGCTAGGGTACCCCATGGTTCACGCTCAGGAGATCATTGTGCAAGATTGTACAAAAAGAAACAGAATAAAAGGGGTAACATTTTAAGGTAGAGTTTTGAACAGTGTTACAGTTCAAAAAAATATGTGTCATTTCAGGATAACATGTTTTTCATAAGCAGTTGGATATATTTTGTCTAATATTTACTATTCGATAGCTTCCTCTGTCTCCTTGTGCCTATGTCTCCACTCATCCATACAATTGCCACTAACACCAAAGAAATCATAGAATCATAGAATTAGGGTTGGAAAGGACCTTAAGATCATCTAGTTCCAACCTCCCTGCCACGGGCAGGGACACCACCCACTAAAACATGACACCCAAGGCTATGTCCAATCTGGCCTTTGAACACTGCCAGTGATGGAGCATTCACAACTTCCCTGGGCAACCCATTCCAGTGCCTCACCACCCTTACAGTAAA
>JASSUY010036944.1:0-34589 GCA_032466535.1 Forpus xanthops | reverse complement strand
AGACAGAATTGTTACTTTCAAATGTATTCCTAGAGGCAAAATCACATTATCAATCCCTCTCTCAGACTATATGTATTTAGCCCTCTGGAGCTATAAAGCTACTATATAGTAAAGGAGAGTCAGACCACACAGGTCCAACACACCCACTCAGGGATGATCCCAGTACTCCAGGGGAACAGTGGCTCTGTGTCCCCACCTCTGCCATATCACACAGGACATGCAGTACGAAGCCAGTTTACAGCAAAAAGAGACTACAGTCACTTAGCTCTCCACAATACTCTGCTTCCCGGGAAATATCACACCTTGCCACAAACCTAGCAATAAAGTAATAGTTGTTTATGCAATCTAAGCACTTAAAACAGCTTTTGTACCAATTGACTCTTTATGTCTGACACAGAAGCAACTCATTTTCATTCTCCACAAGATGTCACCAGCACTAGTCATTGTTCTGGTCCATAACTGATCAGATTCTCTATAGGCCTAAATCAATCTCACTCCCTCAGATCAATAGTAATTGGCCAGTTTTATGCCAGATCAGGAGCTAGATCAATAGTTGTTCTGGAGATTTCTTGAAAAGGGATGGAGCTTTTCATTGCATCTGAGGACTGAAGAACAAGATCAAGTGGGTTTCATGTTCATCAAAAGAGGACAAATAAGGTTTAGTTCAGTGCAATACAGAGATTTCTTCTAGTGAAAGAGAAGAAAAACACTCTACTTGCTTTTGTTTATTTGATGTTTCCTCTCCTTACATTGCCCCAGAAGAGAAAATAAGCTGATAAATTCTATATTAGCACTAACGCATGTATCAACAATACTGACGCGTTTTCAGTCGAATTTTCAGTTCATTCTATTTTCCATCTCACAATGAAATTCAGCTCAATTGAAAGACTCAATAGTAATTGGAAATAGGCTCTGGCAATTGCATAATCTTTTTCTCAAAGACCTAGAAATTAACAAACAAACAGAACACACACAAAACTAAAGTAACCACATTCTGTAAAGATGTAATAAGTCAATTAAATTCGTGCACAAAGTGATTCTTGGCTGATGGGAGAATACAAAGAGAAAGGTCAGATCCTGTTTTCAAAAAGAAACCTTATGAAAAGGGAAGCAAATGGAACTGTCATTATTGAACATTCTGATGAGAGATGAAAGGAGTCTCATCCAAAAAAGCTCCAAGGGGGTGAAATGTAAATTGTTCGGATAGGAGGCAAATGAAAGGGAATGTTATAAGGTCAGCGATGAGTAAACATGGGGGAGAGCTGCTACTCAGGTTCATGTGGTAACAGTAATAAATATTAAAAACCCTAGATGTGCAGCAGGCAAAAATAATCACTGTTTCATCATCTTCAGTGGGGTTGCAATGATTCGCACCCACTGAGTCATGTCCTACAACTGCACTCAGTATTTAGGCAGCTCTTTCATCTGCTGATATTGTGCACAAACTATTACCTTCACCAACATGCTGTGAAAGGGAGGGGGGTACAAAGGCCTGCTGGATTTTCATTTTTTGTTCCTAATTGCAATTGTGCATTTTGGTTGGCAATGGATGCAAGGATAGCACCAAGTCATCTCCAAACAAAACTCTTGAAGATTGAAATACTCACCCCAAAATAGATGTTTCCAAAATGTCTGCGGGAGTAAAGGATTCATCCGTACAACACAACTCAGGGCTTTGTAGAATCATAGAAGTACAGAATAGTTAGGGTTGGAAAGGACCTTAAGATCATCCTGTTCCAACCCCCTGCCAGGGGCAGGGACACCTCACACTAAACCGTGCCACCCAAGGCTCTGTCCAGCCCAGCCTTAAACACCGCCAGCAATGGAGCATTCAAAACTTCCCTGGGCAACCCATTCCAGTGCCTCACCACACTTACAGGAAAGAATTTCTTCCTCAGATCCAATCTAAACTTTCCCTGTTTAAGTTTGAACCCGTCACCCCTTGTCCTATCACTACAGTCCCTCATGAACAGTCCCTCCCCAGCATCCCTACAGGCCCCTTTCAGATATCAGAAGGCTGCTATGAGGTCTCCATGCAGCCTTCTCTTCTCCAGGCTGAACAGCCCAAACTTTGTCAGCCTATCTTCATACAGGAGGTACTTCAGTCCCTTGATCATCCTCGTGGCCCTCCTCTGGACTTGTTCCAACCATTCCATGTCCTTTTTATGTTGAGGACACCAGAACTGCACACAATATTCCAAGTGACGTCTCACAAGAGCAGAGTATTCCCTAGCCCATATTTCATGCCTGCCCTGTTACAGGGCTCCTGGTGGCGGCTACATGTGAAATGAAAGCTCTTTAGAGACACCATTTCTTAGACAAGTTAATCATCCCGTAAAGTCACTCCTTACTCCCTGCCGTGAGCTGTTGCATAGCTCTGCTGCCTGCTGCTAAACTGTGGAGTGATTCGACTCAAAACTGATTGCCACTCATTTATGAAGAGGTAATCCCTGTGCTTGGCATACGCAGGTTTGTTTAATATGTGAAGTTCCATGAGATCCACTGGGATGGAAGGTTCTCAATGGATGCTCATCATCATCAAATGTAGGATGATAGCTAATTACCTCGCATGTCTCCCGGTACCCCGTAAGAATAGCCATTCAAGCTTGACAGAGATAACTCGCCTGAGAGGCAAGTAATCCGGATAAATGTAACTCCAGGAAAGGACAGTAGATATTAGAAAGGCAGAAACAGTATCTCTTCATACAAGATTACGAATTTTGATCCCACTTGTAACACTGAGTAAGTTAACTCGGAACCCCAGATGGATTGAAGGTTAAGCAAGAGATATTTGGTACTTACATCACCACCAGCTATAGGAACATTGACTCCAGATATTCACAGCTAACCCTGTTGTAACAAGAGGATATTGAAATGTACTTTAATCCACTATGTTCCAACACATGTATAAGAAATTAGACATTCTGAAAAATGTGTGTTTTAATAAAAGTTAGCTCTAAATGCTCATCAACAGCAAGAGTCCAATTTTTAGTAAATGCAAATGCCTTATGGTGCTACAAGGCAAACCCAGAAATGGCAGCATTTTAATTGTGTTACTAACCCAACATATAGACTACCTATATGTATTTATCATTGATGATGAAACACCATAAGATGCTCTTTAAAAAGTGCCATGCATATCCAAGTCCACCCATGCATAAAGATGCTTTCCAAATCCAGGCCACAGTTTGTGGGACCTGCTGAGCATAAAGGTGCTCTGTAAGATATGATTAGGAATTGTATAAAACTTTGAAGGTTATTATTGCACCAGATTAGGTTGAAGTGTGTAATTATGAAGAGAGAGAAGGTTTTTGGCTTTTTAAAAGGAAAGGAACCTTTATTGATTTTATTAGTCAAAGAAGGTGGCAATTTTTGTATTCATAAGCAGAGAGTGATTCCTCTGTTAAACAGTGATTATAAAATACTAACTGCAATACCATTGGCAAAGTCTGAAGAAGGTCACTCTTCTTATTTTTGTAATCAATCTTTGCTTTATCAAAGGCTGCAGAAATATAGCAGCAACCTAAGTTGAATTGCGGACGTTGCTGAACTTGCTGGCAGATGTGGCAATGCCTTCTTTGTTAATTGAGGCTGCATCAAATGAAAGCCTTTGACTGAATGAACTATAATTGCTTGCTAGATAGCTGCAAACACGCTTGGTTACCTGATGTATTTGTTCAGTGGGTGCATGCCTTATGCAAACATGCCTGTGGAAGGCCCTGGGTAAACAGACACACAGATTCTGGACAGGAGCGACCAAGTCATCTGAGCAACTAGGTGCAAGCCACCTTTGTGACTTTTTTGGGTGTTTTCCAGGGATTACGCACAAGGAAGATTTCAGCACACTGTGTCAAGGTGCTGGGACACCCTGCCTGTGCATCACTGGGAGCTCATGGTGTTACCAAGACCTCCTGTACAACTGGGACATCAAAAACAGTTGGATGCAATGCCAAGAACCATGTTTTCATTGTGTTATGGGCTAACAGAGCACTATGACTCAGCCATAGCTGGCCTGGCTGGACCCTTGGGGTTTATTTCAGTTGTTACCTTTAGATAGAAGTTGCTGTACTGCAGCAGGGCAGGGGCTCAGGCAGCCCAGCAATCCATTCAGCAACCAGCATCCCAGTACCACTCAAGCAGCCCTGTAGCAAATCATCACAGGGCGTCATGCCCATAGGCACATGTTTCTGTCTTAGCCCTCATCAATTAGCAGCTGCTTTATACCCTAAGGCATAAAGTTCTCCATCCCTCATACATTTTTTACTTTCTCTAATAGAATTTCTCATTATTCGTATGAATGCCTAATCCTTTTGTGAATCCTCCAAAGCTCTTGGCTTCAATAATGTCTGTGGCATTGAATGCCACAAGTTAATTATGTGCTATGTAAGAAAAGTATTTCTTACTATCAGCTTTAGATGATTTGCTTTAAACAATATTTTAGTGCTTAAATAAACTATAATAGAATATAACATTGCAGAGATAGGGCATGACTTGCCTTAAATACTAAGTGTGGGGTTTAGAATACTGGGAAACAGAGGCATGAAAGGACACAACTTATAACTGGTGATTTGGTGCTAGATGTGAAGATAAGGAGTTCTACTTCCAATAGTCTCTCTATAAATAAATAAAGAATATGTTTTCCCGTATAATAAAAACTGATTCAGACATCTCAGGTTTTCATGTTCATTTTAAGGAACAATCTGATTGCTTTGCACTCCAAAGTTAAAAAAAAAAAAAAAAATCCTATCATTTGTATCTGATACAGAGACTGTGTTAGAAGCAATGTCAGGGATCCCATTCCACCAAATCAAGTTTACAATGACCTACTGGGAACCAAAGATAAACTTCTGAAAAACAAAAGCCTAACATGCTGAAGCTGCAGGGAATTCTCTGTACTGGACAGGATTAAAGTCATTCTGACTCTTCTATTGCCAATAATCTCCCAGAGGAAATTTGATTTTCCTTCACCAGAAATAGCTATAGATTTTTCTTGTTAATGTTATTGGGCTTGTGCAATGAACAGACTCATGCAAAATACACTCTATTTACTAATATGTAAAGAAAGGTTCTTTGATAAGATAACCACCTTCATGCCAAATACACACCTCATTCACATACAAAAAAAAAAAAATAGCTGAGGACAGGGAATTACTTTCCTGCTGTTTCAGGCTTACGTGTTGTATATAATGGTTTCTGGAAGCATTTTTGTCATGCAGGGATAAAGGAGATGGAGGATAATCATCCTTACATGTCTAAGTATGATATTTAGATGACCGTCATTACCACTGCATTTGAGTGCCTCCACACATTTAGGATATATATACTCTGAAAATCTCATAAGCAAGAAAGTGTTGACAGCCCCATGGTGCAGGAAAAACTGAGATGGAGAGAAGAGGTGACTTACTCAGGATTAAAGAGATCTGTAGCTGTACAAAAACTTTAACTTAGGTCATTTAAGCTTCAAATTACCGCTCTATCTAGTGCTGTAGCCTGCCTTACTGACCCAGGCTTACAACTTGTTTCATCTACTTACAAAGAAGGAATTTATTGGTAAAGAGAAACATCTCAGAAATTGACATATTCTATCCAAGAAATATTTCCTGATGGAAGTGATATGCGTAGTATTGGGAAAATGGACAGTTGTTATTTTTCCCAGCCAAAATGGACCAATTTTATTCCCAGAAAGCATTACATGAGATAGGAGTGCCATCACCTCCAGACTCAGATGGTCAAATTCCTCAGTGAGATCCAGCCACAGTCACAGGAGATGGCTGATGGAGAAGAGAGCTCTCAGAGGTTTCTGAAGACGCAGGTGACCACTAGACTGTCTTCTCCTCTTACTAAAGGGAAACAACTCTGAGAAGAGCTAGAAAACAGGACCTGGAATGGTTATGATTCTCCTTATTTCAATATGTATATCCCATGCAGATGCAGATCCAACATTACTCCAGAGTTCCTCAAGGCCTTCTCAATCCTTACTCATACAACATTTTCCCATTGTTTAGAGTTTAGTTTAAATTAAGGTTTTAATTTCTCAAACAAACAGTGACATTGTTTAGGAATGCATTACCATTGAATAACCTCTCTTGAATATAAATTAACTTCAGCAATTTAAAGCCACAAAACCCTATTAGTCAGAAGCATGCGCTCACAGAAATAGATTTGTTTAAAACCTCAAAATTTCACAAACTTTTCAGCTGTCAACAGAAATCAGCAGTTGCAAGGAGCACTAACTGTGCTCCAAAATAAGGACTCTGATGGGCTACATATGGTCAACAGAGAGGTAGTGCAGCAGAAATCAGTATCATGCCTTACACCCACTCAGATGTGACCAAGCCAACAATAAGATGCTGTAGAGGAGTATGATGAAGCAGGACTGGCTGTGGGGGCAGTTACAAGGTGCTCTGCAGCATGTTGGGGGCTGTGATGCTGCAGAAATTAGAATTAGTCAGCAGTTCAGGAAAACAGTGAGAAATGAGTTCTATCTCCTGCCTACCACAGTATCAATCTGGTGGAAACTAGAAGAGACTGAGTATATTATCTCCTATTTCCTTGTCTCTGTGCAAGGAGAAATGATGGCTCAGCAGTGAGAGCTCAAAACTCACAAGTCCCAGCCTGGGGATGCAGCTAAACCACAAGTGCAGCTCTGAACTTTAGTTTACCCTGAGAAAAGCAAGCCATGAAGTTCAACAGATAAAGTTCATGGCTGAGGTAGGTTGCTAGGCTGAACTGAGCCCCAGGGAAGAAGTATGACCTCTAATGAAGCTCTCTGAGAGTTTTCCACCAAGACAGAAGGAAGATTTGGTTTCCATTGAGCTCTTACTAGATGATGCTTTACACAGAGTTTAGCAGGGACACAGGTAGGATGGCTCTGAGGACCACACAGACCATGTCTTTAAGTCTCCTTCTTGCTCTCTGCTTCATCTGGAGCTGTGGCAGCAGGAGCTGAGCCTGTTGAGGTGGAATTAGTGCTCAGCCTATAACGAAGCTCTTTCCTCTGCTGCTTCTAAGCATGCAGACACATTAGCATTCGGCTGCCAGGTGACTCCCCAAAGCCCTGCAGACTCAGACCTCAGCCAAAAAGAGCATGTGCCAAGGAGATTATGAGCTGCAATCAGTGGTCAACACCTCCATGATCCCAAAGTAGTTCAGCTCCTCGCATTTTACTCAAGGGAAAAGACATGTGCTTTGAGTGAATGCCTCAGCCTGCCTCACAGGGGCTGAGCTGACAAATGGAGGCTGCAATATTTCAATCAATAGGGAGGAAAAAAAAGAAGAAGAAGCAGTCAGAGAAGACAGAGACATTATTGATGCTTCCATTACAGTCTGAAATTGGTCACTGTGGAGAAAAGCAAGTAGCCACGGAGTAGACCTGGCCTGACCTTTCACTCCTCAGCAGGCAGTGGATTGGTCATTCCAGTCACTGCCAGTGAAAAATGAGGCTGGACTCTTCTTGTTTTAGTCGATGAGGGACCAGTGCTCAGTCCCCACCACAGCAAGAGAGAATTCACAGGTCAGGGGGGAAGCTGTAGCCCTCACTAAGCTCCAGAGAGATTCCCATATGACAGGACAGGGAATGCAGGATTGATTTGCTGCTTAACCTGAGTGGTGTGTGTTTAAATGTGAAAAACAGACTCCTCAGAAAGGGAGAGGAGTGTAAGAGTGATGAACAAACCAGAGCACAAAAAGATGTGCACCCAACAATGAAGGGAAATCTCAAGCCAGGAATTCTAAATGGAGAACTTCATACCTTCTTAAGCTGCATGTTCTGCAGCCTAAATAAACAAAGACCCCTAATATCAGCCCATCTTAATAGGCTCAGCTTCCACCATAAGCTTCAAGAAACAGCACTTACCTTCCTTGTATCCCTGTGAACTGACTTAAGTAGTGATCTCTAACTAAGAACAAGTCACAAACATTCATAATAAATCTGTTTAGATGCACTTTGAGGAAGTAAATCACTTTAAAAATGAAAGTGTCAAACTTCTGGGACTCAGGAAGGTTGAAAGCTGTTGTGGTGAAAGCCACTGCAGCCCAAAGTGAACAGGGCAAGAAAAGAAACAAGTGCACCTTAAATTGAAGCTGCTCCCCTTGTGCTGTGGCTTGTAACCAGCTGTATGTCTTTACTTGATGAATGACGGAGCTGCAACAGTCTATGCTACAAGGTGGAAGAAGAGGAGGAAGCAAGGATTGGCCAGTAACAGCAGAGAAGTCAGGGAAGGCCAGAAAAACACTTGACTGTGAAGCAAAGATTGAAATAGAAGACAGATCTATATAACCAATGGTGATGTGAAAGCTAGCGCCTCAATTTAAAATACAGCCATGATGTATATAGAAAGTCAGAAGAAGGGAGGCTATCCTCTTCATTTTCCTGGAAACATAGTAAACTGAAGGAAATACTAAAAATCAATTGACTTACACAAGCATGAGAAATGTATGGAGTTGGATTCAGATCCAGTCCTCTGCCTGTGCTACTTGCAGTGTGGAGTGGCTCCATCCTATAGCCAGATTGGCTACTGCACATGTGTATGCCAATTCCTATCTAAATGCTGCCTATAATCCAGTTCTTATGATATTTAAACATATTCTTCTAATTAACTGCATGAATTTGTTAATGGTCTGTTTATACCCATTTGTTCTTCTTTCAGCATTGTGCGTTTGATTTAATAGCTCTTTTCCTTCCCTGCTGTTATGCCACAATCTACTTATACGCAACAATCGTCTCCTCTTTCTCAGCCTTCTATTTTGCTTGGCTAGAAAAAGCTAAGCTCCTTAGTTGCCTCTTGTAAGAAATTATCTTCATTCCCAGACCATAATTTAGTATTCTATTGTTTGAAAAGCACCCATCAAAAGTTCATTATTTCCTCCTTCTTTTTCCTTGGCAAAAAGTCAGGCTTTTGAGCAAAACCAAACATGGTTCTTTTTCTGTCTACTGTTAACCACCAGCAGCATGAAGACTGACTGAAGTTACTATAAGGAAAAGGACAGGCAAACTGTGCAAGCAATTCAGAGATCGGGGGAGTTTAATTCCACCAACCCACCTGAAACCTTTTGAAGTTGCTTTTCAAACACAGTTTTAAGCAGCAAATTCTGCCTGTGACAAAACCACACAGGTATTATTTGCAAGAAATAGTGTTTATTCATCAAAGTCGATAAGAGTTTTTCTGGTTTCTACAGATCAGGTTATATTCATTTATAGATTGTGCAGTTCAGAGAACATCCAGCTGCAGATAAGCGCTGGACTTTGTTGATACGATATCTTGTGTCTCTCTGTACTTAAGGGCTTTAGAAATTGATTAACTGAAACCCTTATCAGGAGGGTAACTGTTATAATACTCATTTTACTGATGGGGAAAATAGAACACAAAAAAGCTGAGCGACAGACACAAGGTTACACAGTGAATTAGTGGCAGCAGTACTGATTCCATCTCCTTGGTTTGGCCATTAAATACACTCCCTTAATCAGAACCTTCCCTCAAGCCCTCTGCCTAATTTTACTTCTTTCTACAACACATTTTGCCTTGCCTTTCAACATTCGCTAGGCTGGCTGGAAGCTATGGGAAAAACACCGCCTATAGGCAAAAAGATGGCCTCAGCAGTATTTTAAGTATGACAAGGAAAAAAAAAAGCCCAACCCTCACTAAAAGAGCCTATCCTCATAAGATTTTCAGCCTAAATTCACAGCTTCAGAGAATTGAGCTAAGCCATCAAATAGCTGGGTGCTTTATATGAAGCAAACCTCATAAGGCTTTGCATTCATGCATTATTAGTAGTTTCATTCTATATCTAAGTTACTTATGTAGCTCCTAATTACCACAGGATCTTAATGTCTCATCTTAATGTGTTTATCCTTGCTGCAGCCCAGTGGCACAAGACAGTATTGAAGACTCCTGCTCCATGGACAACTTTAATGTTGCAGAAGACTCCAGAAAATGCAGTCTTCAGAGGGATTATAAAGTGAGTCTTCCTCTTCTATTCCCTACGCTAAAGGCAGACTTCATGTTATGTGTGGTAATGCTTCCATGAGCTTGGCCTTTTGGGACCTGTGTGCTCTGGCCACATAGAGATCAGCCAGGTTGGTGTGGAGGGGTCATTATAACTTGAAGATCAGCTATATCAAGGTGCCTATATAAGTGTTTTTCCTGTGCTTTCCTAGTTTAGCAACAGTGACAAGTCATGACTGAAATTAGAATTAAATATGAAGGAATAGGTGAAAATCCCAGCACCAGAGCTCCATTTGGGGGCTGTAATGCAGGAAAACTTCAATCAAAAGTTGGAAGATAGCAACCAACATCAATGGGTTTTCATCAGCCTGAGAAATGTTTCCTCTTGCTCTTGTCCCCTAGCTCAGTTTTAATGATTGAAATGGATGTATGAGCAATTGGTGCTCATGACTGATCACCTGTACAAGGAACCCATTTCATTGTAATTCTAGAGATTGCACCCCTGTGCAACAGAGTGTCCTCCAGGGCTTGTTGATACCTGAAATGCTGCTAAAAGCTCAATCTAGCCTTTTTGCCAGGGGGGAAATTCTACCTGTAATTATTAGGACCAGGAATGCTCACCTGATCCAGGAGTCTGACTACTTGAACATTTATCTCCATAAGCTTTACACGTTAATAAATAATTTACCCCCCAAATGCACTTAAATTAGATCTATAATTCTACCATGAGGCTCTGGTGGTATGAAGAGACCTCCTGACTTTGCTTCCATCATTTATAATGCCACCATAAGCCATCAGTGGAATTGCAGCATTATTATTTATAGCACCGCTTATATTGTTCCTTATATCGTTTATTATCCTCAATTGGAATGGCCCCAGTTAGTCAGCATGAAAAGATGCTGCACAGTTACCTGTATAGGCTATTTCTTAGGACAAAAATGCGACCTTCTTAAGGAAGCAGAGATGTTATCCATATAAGGATGGATATAAATTGCCTGGACATCCTGTCCTCATTTCTGCTAGTCTTTCAATTCAATTTGGGTACTGTTGAGGGGTGACAGGAGGCTGAATCTGCTTCAATTTTACATCTTGAGGAGGATAGACTGCACCCCGATACTGCATTAAACCTGTACAGGAAAGGGTCAAGAAACTGTCACATATAACTACACACATTTTCCCCAGCTCCTCTCCTGCACTTGCACACGCTATTCAGATCAGACCTAGACCTCTGCAAATAGGAATCACGTCCTCATTACTATTAGAAGCAGGTTAAAAATTACTAAATCAGGGACTCCAAAAGAAATAGGAATGTGTCAGATTTCAGATCACCAAAGTATCCCCAAAGGTTTTTCTTTCCAGATGCATTATGATAATTTTTAATGACATCACCTCACGCTATTTTTATCACACATTTTAATTTTTATAAATAGATAGAACATGAGAGTGATCTCCAAGGTGGTGATGGGGGGAGCTGTGCTCTGCTTCACTTTACCTGAAACTGCTCTCCCAGAATCTGCCTTGCAACAGAAGTTCAGCCTGACAAACCAGAGCCCAGACAATTAAAAGCAGTTGAAAGCAGAGGATTTCAGTGGAGAAAAATGTAAGTATAATCCATACCAAACCATTCAATTGCCACTGTCCCACCTTGCCCAGAGAAGTCTTAAATGGGGTAGGATAAACCTTATTAAATGTTTAGGAAAATTCTTCCCTCACCTCCTCCTTTTCTTGCCTGAATTTATTCCAGTGACCAGCATCTCTATCTGAGTGCTGACAGGTTTCATGCTCCCCAACATAGTCATTAACTGTAGGGTTTAGCTTAGGCAATTTGTTCCCATAAAATACAGCACTGACAGACATGAGGGTACAGAGCCGCCTCTGTAGATGCTCCTCTGTGGAGCTGGTGCCAACCATGCAGCCACATGCCCAGCTCCCATAGCCTGATTTTTGGTGTCTATCCTGGCTGTTGTGTGCTGCAGACCCCAGGATCACACTGCTGGAGTGAGCATCACATTGCCCCAGGGATGCCCAAATGATGTGTCCTACCTGTGATGCTTTCTGGCCCCATATGACAAGCACAAGCACCCACTGCACTCCATCACTGCAATCAAATCCAGGCAAGAATACAAAGCAGAAAGGAATGAAGAGAGAAGCAGGTAAAGGATCAGGGCAGCTGAAAGTGGGAATAAAGAAAATGAGGAAGAAGATCTCATATTCCTGTAGTTTATGCTTCTGCAAAGCCAAGCAGCTTTGAAAATGCTGCACATAGTTGGTGAATATGTCATGAACATTAATCTGGATTTTACGACATAGAGGAATCCCACCAGAGTTTAAATCCTGAAGCAGTAACATAGAAAATAAGCCTCCTTATAACCCCCTCCCTTAAGAAAAGGTGTCAACATATTGGAATTGGAAGGAATTTCCAGGTTAATTTAATTAATTTGTTTTCTGGGTTTGGAGAACATCGGAGTTCAGTTCCGCAGAGCAAGCACCCACCCCCTGAAAGCAGCACCCAGAGTTTAGGGGTTTCATTTTCCTGACAGAAGAGAATAAGAAAAAGGAAGGAGGGAGATAAGACTGCTCTGCCATGTGGAATCATTTATTTTACACTGATCCCTGTCAGCCATCTGAAGCTTTGCTTAAATAAATAGAAGGATTGAGGCTTTCAGATGCAGTTCCCGCTTGTCTTCCTGTGCAGGCAGACCCTAGCAGCGGGACGCCGGAATGCAGGAAAGGCTCAGCATGAGGCGTGGAGAACCAGTCCCTCTGTTTTTCAGAGGGCTCATTTGGTTTTCTTCTGTATATATCTGGAGAATTAGAACCTAAACCAGGAAAGTTAGGAAAAGATCATTTGTCCAAAACCCTGAGTTTCTTTCCATGCCTCTTAAAACAACCTGGTGCAAACCTGCAACACTTTAAGGTGGCTGAGATGTGCGTGCTGCTCAGCAAAGCAGAATGGGGAGGTGGAAAGGCAAAATATACCTTTCTTCATCAAGACACAATTGCAAGAAAAGAAATGACTGTGCTGATGTCCACATTTTATAGCTGGAGAAACTAAAGCTTTGAAAGATGGTTGCATCCAAGGTCAAGAGAGAGGTTGGTGTCATGGTCAGCTAAATAACTGAGGGGACTCAGCTCTGTCACATTGGCAGCTGAGCTTGGGAGGAAGGTTTGCATCCTTTTGCATCTGTGCTGTCATAGAAACATAGAATGTTTTGGGTTGGAAAAGACCTTAAGTTCATCTAGTTCTGACTTCCCTGTCATGGGACGGGATGCTTCACACTAGACCATGTCACCCAAGAATGGGGTGGATATATGGATGTTTGGGGGGGGGGGGGGAAGGGAAGGGGGTTCTGCATTCACTTGTGGAGACACTAATGTCTGAATACCTGAGGCAATCAGGCCAGAGATAGCTTCAAATGATGAGGGTTGCAGAGGGGGGAAGAAGCTTCTTTCCCTCTGTAGTTATTTCACTGAATATTGTAGATTTGATGGACTCAACAAGAGACCATCCGGGATTTTAACATAAAGATACATGTCATTTAAGAGTCATTCAGCCCCAAAGTCAGCTGTGCTTCATACTTTTGATGTCTTTTCTTCTATCCTTGAAAAGTAGTTATTTTAAGATTCAAAGATCTTGAAAAATGAAACAAAATATTAAAATAGTAAAAAATAATCCCTTTCAGTCCCCTGCATATCAAGGGGTTTGCTTTGACTTGCCTTGACTTTATGTCACTGTCATCTGCTGCATCTGGTTCAGAGCATGGCAGACAGAGAGGGATGTGCAAGTGCCACTAGGCACCATCAAAGTCCATGAAATTGGCCAACTGGCTGTGCAGACATCCCTTAGAAGTATTTCTAGCACTTTTGGTTCCTGGCTGGGTATTGAAAATGGGGATGGAAGAAAGAAAATCTCTCTACATATGTATCAGAGCTTTGAAAAAATGAATGTGGGACACAGAAACATGAAACTTGTAGTTTCTGACCCTTTACCAAGTCTTTATCATTGCTCTTCTTCCCACCATTCATAAGCCAAAGCGATTTTCCAGGCATGGCTCGTACAACACCCTGCTTAACTAAGCTCCCCATAAAATATCCTTTTATGTTGGCATCAGGTTTAAGGACCTTTTTTTTTACAGAGACCTGTAGAAACAGTATCTCCTTACATCATTCTTTCCTCAAAACTAAGATAGCTTATTCTGTTTTATGAATTATTCCTGTTTGGAAAGACAGGGAAAGAAAAGCAGTTATTATTTGCTCCATTGCTGTTATTGAACCTTCCCTGAATTTCAGCCCTTGCTTCTTGTGATGTATTGCTCCCCTGGAGATTTCAGCCCAGCCCAGCCCAGGAAGGGACTGTCTGTGCAGTCTGTATCCTCTATATTTAAAAGGAATGGACTAGATCCATCAGCACTGCAGTGCTTTTACTCCATAGCCCTGTTCATTTCAGTGTTTTTCAGATTATGGTATAGCTGTTTAAACTCTGCCCTTGCTTTGTAGGTGAACTTTACTGTCAGAGAGATAGAAATGATTGAAAAGTCCTGTTTTTTTCTTCAAGAATTGCAGGCTTTTTTTGTCTATTCATCTGTTGATGGGGACATTTTCTCTCCTGCTAACATGGCATATTCAGAGAGGATGACATTTTTCCCCCTGAAACGTTACCCAGCCAAATCCTGCAATAAATAGCAGTATCTTCAGAGGAGTTTGAGGCACTGATTGTAGGACTCTTGAAAAATCTCTCTCTAAGGAGCAAACAGTTTGAAATCATCGCTGCTATTAAGCAACTAACATCCTGTGCTCTGGCTTGGGGTACAAAGGTGCATGAAAAAAGTATCATACTTTGTTATTAGAACTGTTCAGTCATCAAACCTCTGAAGTCTTTTTAAAATGACCTGAATTTATATTTCAATTCATTAAACTTTACTTACAAATCCGAGAGTGAGAGTGCAAATGCAGTACAGGGAGGCCGCAGAATGGGTATGGACACAAATACAGCCACATGATATGCTCATCAAGCCACTGCGATAAATGTGGGACAAAAGGCTGCAGCCCAGAGCACATGGTTTCTGGTGGAATCACGATCAAGGGATTTGAAAGGCTTCCCTGTGAGCACTGAGCCATCTCAGAGATTCTTCCTAGCAACAGAAACCAGACAGCAAATTTTTCTGTCCATGGGAAATGTACTTCCAGCCTCACTTTCTCATTCTGTAAACCCTGGAAATAGCATTCATCACCTCTTCTCTCCCCAGATTTTGGGGGTTTTCTGTCACAGATCTCTCTTGGTTGACATAGGACCTTATTTCACTCAAACATTTGCCAGTTCTGGAGTAACATTTCAGTTGACATGAGGGTGTGTTTCCTCTAGAATGTCTATATTGCCCTATAGTCAGCAGGAATAAAATTGTCTGACGATGCCCCCCACCTTGGGGACCTTGTTGAAAATGAGATGTATCTCTCATGAGGACCTCCCAGCAAGCACAATTGAAATATCTTTGTGACTGCAGTAGCTGTGTAATGAATGAATTAATTGATTTCACCCTCAGCTGCTTCTTCATCGACCTTTCTGGCCCCACAGTGGGGAAAGAGCTTTGCTCCAGTTCCAGTTTCCCTTAGAGCCCTGTTCTACTTAAAGATAGATGGAATGGCTTCAGGGCTCCAGGTGGGAATCCCAAAATCTCAGCTTTGGATAGCAGCTGGATGGGTCATCAAGCTCTGCACCTAGTTTGGAGTGAAGGATGAGAACTTACATCTTACAGCCACCCTCAGGGTCTCCGTTACAGATGGAAAGTGGGTCTGAGAAGTCTGATGTTCAAGCACTGCATCTACCTTGATCTGCATGACTGTTCAAGGAGCTTATGTGGACATCTTTGGGTCTCCAGGTAGCCTCAGTTCTCTCATTACTTCTTTAATCCAAATTATGAATCAAGAAAACACTCTGGGACTCACCTATCCATCAGGATCCTTCCTGTCTTTGATAGTGTGACGTGTCCAGCTCTTCCAATCCCTGTAACCAGCAAGGTGACCATAGACACCCCATGGATGAGGTAGATTCCTACAGGGCTGCCTGTAGGAATTAAGGCAAAAAAAAAGCGGAAAGAACCATCAGTGCCTGACCAAGTGGGTGCTATTCGCATTTACAGGCAAACAGCTCCCCCTCGAGTCAATGCCCGAGGGTGTCATCTCAGGGTACTTCTCCCAGGCCCGACGCTATTCTCACACCCTGAAAAGTCAGTCATGCACTGCTGAAGGTCTCGTATAGGGCATCAGATATGACAGCTACTGCTTGGTGTGTTCCAGTCAACGGAAAGCAGCTCTAGAAGTTACATCCTCATGAATTTTAACTGTAGCTCTGAAGTGACTCTTCAATGTCTTTGCATCTGTTGTGTTCTCCAGTTCGGATTGGGTTTTCTATCCACTGCAAAATACATGGTGTCAGATATTGCCCTCTTCTGGAAAATATTGCTTCTATTATATCTGTTCTAAACTTTAAAATGGAATGTTTCCATTTACTTTTTCAAGGGGATGTTTTAAACATCTGAGTATTCACAATGCTGATGTTCTGCCTTTAATGAAAGGTTGAGATTCTTGATTTTATTGAGTGGACATAGATATTTCTCAAGAGTTTCATGTTCTGTGGAAACCAAATATTTCCTCTCATTTTGGGGATGAAAACAGACTTTGAAAATGTGGAATTTTTCTCCTGGATAAAGTCTGCCTTCTGATCATCTGAAATATAAATTTATAAGTGACCATGAATGCCACTAAGCAACATCGTGAGAGGGTTAAATGTGATTGCACATGGTCCTGAATCCCCCTTTAGCAATATGCTCCTATTATGTGGGACTCCTAGGTGAGCCAGTAACAAAGAATTAAATCAATCGCTTATTAGCAGATGCCACCTGCCTGAGGACACAGCATTTAAAGCCCACGGCTGTATTGTAATGGTTTTTATTGTGGTGACATCCAAGAACCTCAGGTGTGGATGAGATTTCACTGGTACTGCTCATTGTGAAAAGGCAAAGCAAGAAGTCAAAGCACTTGTAGTGTAAATACAGCACCAAAGGACACAAAGCTGGATTTATGCAGGTCAGGGAAGGACACAGCAAAGTATGCTCATGGATTTGCCCTCAACCACTTCTTTTGGTGTAAGCATCCAACAAGTGCCCTGGAGTTCCCTGGAGCAGATGCTAAGAGCAAGAGGCTGGATGGGGCAGCCAGGAGCAAGGGGTCTAGGTGGAGGAAGCTGTCACATCTGCAAATGCATTTTGGACACGGAAGAGGAATAAAGACCCAGGCTCCATTGCCATGGGAGGGGTAGATGAATCTTACAGAGAATACTGCGAGGAATATTTTTCTCTGGGCAACTGCTTGCTATGTCTCAGACCCATTTTGTCTCACTTATCGCCTTGTGCCGTTTCTGCTCTAAGCCCCCAAGATGGGCTGTGCTGGAAGGCATGTCACTATAGCTGCTTTACTGTTTCCACAGTTTTTCCTCTATAGCAAAGGATGCCTTTGTGAAAGAGGCAGAGGGGATGCCCAAACTACCACCAGCCTGCCTGCATCCCCTCTGATGTCTGTTTCCTCGTCCATTTCCAGCTGTGCCATCCTCAGAGGTGGTTCAGATTCAGCATCCAGAACTGAGCACCTAGGGCCAACACAGCAACCAGGGCTGCCCCAAGCAGACATCTCCCTCAAAATAGGACTGATTGAAGTACTGTCCTCTCTCCTCTCACTCCTTCTCTTCATTTCTTTTTCTGCAATGTTTCACTTTGGTAAAAGGAAATTTCTTTGACTGTATCTTCCCTGTAGACTTAAAATACCTTTCAGAGAAAGGTCACAGTCCCTGGATCTACACAGCATGCGTGAAGATAACAGTTCAAACCGGGTTTGCTGCCCTTGTGGCAGACAGGGAGCTGCTACTTCTTGTCATGGGTATGTCTCTCCAGGCAGCATCACAGTTCAGCATTCTGAGTTTCTAAGGGGATGAAGAGAACTTGTGAGCCCTCTTCTGTATCCATGTGCACACTTGCAGTAACAGGCATGTCAGGTCTCCCAGGTCATCTAATCAGGTGGCTAACCGTACTTAGGAGTTTTTAGTATGCACCCACAAATTTCTACTTCCAAGGAAAAATAATGCATCCATAACATTGAGACAGCACAGAGAGGTACAGCCTTGAAACAAGAACAACTAATGATCTGCGGCACGTAGGCAGGGCCTGGACAAACTGCTGCATGGCGTCGTACATGCCAAGTGGGTTCCTGGCACCTGGTTCATCTTCCCACATCACATCTGATGTTTGAATAGAGGAAAACACATGAGTTTACTTCCAGCACCTCTCCCTGTCAGGCAGGTGACCTTTTCATAGCTCTGGAGCTCAAGGAAGAAGGCAGCCTACAAAGTGTTCAGATGGTGCTTGACAAATAAAGACATGTAAATGAGGTGAGGGATGATGGGGGGAGCTAGGGAGCAACAGGCATCAGCAGGCACTGGAAGCCTGTCTCGTTAGCAGGGGAATGTTTGCTTTGGCTCCCGTGTTGGAGAGGCAGAGAGGGCTAATGTCTGGGATTGGACAGTGCATCGGTTGGGATGGAGTGCTTGAGATGGTTTATCCCATTTGGAGAAAGGAAGCCAGGCTGGCAGCTCTCACTATAGCACAGCTTTGCTTACAAAGAACTCAGGAGAGCTCACAGGGTCTCACATTGCTTTGCGCTGCCACTTTGCCAAGCGAGGGGCAATTTTTCCCCACTAACATCATCCATTATGCCCTGAATCCTCACCTCTTAACACCCATGTGCGATAATCACCATAAGCACATGAGAGCCAGGTCCCACAGCTATCTTTGTGCTGACATTCAGTGTTGTGGAGCTTGTAAAGAGCTTGTGGTCATCGCAGTTGACTGGTTGGTGTCTTCTGGCACCTTCAGTCATCGCTTTAGAAAAGGCTGTTAAGCCTGGAAGGGTAAAAGTGTTCTCCTTTATGTTAGTAAATGTCAACTTTGTGCCAGTGTACACAACCCATGTACAGACCTTAATGCCTGCTTCAGAGCATCTCAGTCTCCCCCTCCCTTTGTGCCTCCTTTGCCCAGAGCAAGCATAAGATCCCAGCTGGCTCCTTTCCCTGTTGGCTTCTCATGGGCACCAGCCTCCTTAGGCAGCCAACATTGCTCCCACTGTGCCTTGTGGCTGCTGATAGGGGAATCTGGGCTAGGAGAGGCCTTTCTGAAGCCAATGATAACCGTCTAACGCCTGACTAACTGCAAGAGGGAACCATTCAGTCCTGGAGTCCACCTCATCTGATCCATCAGAAAGCAGAAAGCATTTGTTATCTGACTGATCCTACCTATAACCCTCAGGAAGGCTTAAATGTGGTAGATGACTTTCCGCCAGGTGAGCTGAAAGAGCTGGAAGCAGTGATTGCTTGGATTATAGCAGACAACAGCTTTGTGATTTGTACACAATGAGGAAATTGGATCTGGGTTTGGATTTGCAGCCATAGGTAGCTCAGATTCTTCTGCATCACTCACTCGCTTCTGGGAATGGTCAGACAAGATGAGTTTTGGTTGAGTAGCTTATATTTGCTAGAAGTTTTCTTCCTAGGAAATGCGATTCAGTGGTTGTGGATTTTCTGACTAGATAAAAAGTTTGCAAACAGATCTATTCTCGTAGAAATAGCTTCCTGGTTTGCAGTTGTTCTGAAAGAGAAAAATCAATACAATGTTCAACCTTAAGCTGCAAGGCACTTTTTCATCAGATCTCCCCATGTCCCCTTCCCCCAAATACCTTTGATGACAAATCTGGAGATTATTTTTTTTTTCTCTTGAAACTAAGTAAAAGAAATAAACTTTAACAAAAGGAGTTTTCATGTTGGTGTTCCATGGCAGATGGGCAACCAGCAGGTATTTCTTACTGGTTCTAAATAAAATGCCTGTTTATTTCCACATGTGAGCGAAGTGGGTAGATATCATCCCTTATGCAGTCCCCATGTGGAATCTGAATTTGGGGACCCACAGGTTCTTTCTTCAACAGTGAAAAGATTCAGCTGATTTCCTCCTCTTATCTCTTTCATTGTCTCTCTGCCTTTTGGGGTGCAGCCAGCCCCAGAAGGAGAATGAAATAGAGTGGAAAAAGCTATTTTGTCTCTTGCCAGCACAGTTGGAAACAGCAAGTACTGGAAATCTCTCAACCAAGCCTGACTTTGGAAGACCTCCAGCCCACTCTCTTGAGGCCTGAGGCTCCACAGGTTCTGCAAAGTGGCTGAACTCCTTGGGAAATGCTGCATGCAACCCAAGAGCTTCAGCTGTGTGAGTAAAGCAGTGCTGATGGGAGCTGGGAGAGAGGGTACACCTGCCTGGAAAAGAAACTTAGTCCAGAAAGCCTGCATTTTGTATGTTGTAGGTTCATGCTCATGCACATTTATGTGCAGACTGATAAACTGGATTGCAGGTTTGCTCTCAAATGGTTATTGAGAGGTCATGGTTGTCTCTGCTCTGAATTCAGTGATGAAGATAAGGAGGAGCCAAATGCAGAAGGACTGATTGACCTGTGCACCAACACAATGTATTAGACATTTAGGCATCCTCAATCTCGATATCCACATATCTTCAGACCCAGAACTACAATTAGCTAAAGACTTTAGTCCATGAAGGCTTTTATGGACACAGGGCTCCAAGCCCTAACCCTATGGCCAACTAACAAACCACATAAAGCTCTCGGCAGCCGCAGACTCTGTGCTGGTGCCAGGCACACAGAGGCAGAGCACACACCCCCTTGAGACAAACTGAAAAGGCTGCAGCAAGCTTTTATTCCTTGGCATTGCTAGCTAGATCAGGGAGTTAACAGAAGTTTGGGGCTTGGCATCTTTTGCTTCTGGCAGTTCCCTCTGTCTTTCTAATCATAGTCCGAATCTGTGCCCAGCCCAACCAGGAAGGCTCTGAAGCTGCTTCCAGTTTGCAGTCCAGCAGGATTTGAACATACACACAGTCAGTGTTCGGATACAGATCCTGGAGATGACAAGGAATGAACAGCATGTGCACCTGATGGGAGTTTTCCAGCCTGTTGCAGTGTCACCAGGAAGCCAGGCCATCCTCCCATCTCCAGCCTCTGCAGCTGAGCTGTCTTTTAGTGCCAGGATAACTCACTATAGCAATGATTGCACACGGCATTATCTCAGTATGACAAATGCAGGCCATGTGTGCAAAGCCTCTGCAACCCTGGACCACAATCTCTGATGCAGTTAACACTTTGATACAATCAGGAGAACCATTTGCCAAGGCTGGCTCAGCAGAGGCATCTGGCTCTGAGTTCCTGCCCTCAGCTCCTATGGGAGACTTGCTCCTGGTCCCTACCTGCGGCCATGGTAACAACAGAAGTCCTGCTCACCAGGCACTCCCCATCTTATTGACTCCTTGGGAGATTTATGGCAGAGACCTGATCTTAGTGAAGGAGCTAAATCCAATTCTCTAAGGAATTACAAGCCTGTCCAATCAATAATCTATTTATCTCCTTCACTCTGCCATCTTTAAACACTCCAGCCTTGTCAAAAGAAATTGAAAGCTTTTTAAAAATGAAATTATTGAACTCTGGAATAGCTCTTCTAAGGCTTCTGGAAAGGATCTCGAGACCAGGATGGATCCAGTTCAGATCCAGCATTTAGGAGAGATCTGTCATAACTCCAGTCACTCAACAGCAATCCAACATGTAGGCTGAGCTGGCAGGGGATACTGGCACTCAAAACATAAGAAGAACCCAGCTGAAGAGTTCACAGACAGTGTGGACACACAGTTTGAAGGAGATACTACTTTGATGTTAGTGACAAGAAGGAATATTCATGATGGGAGAACAACAGGGTGACTTCTACTGCATTCTCTTTGGCCAACATGAAGCATGAGGAAGGATGGTGTGACCTCTGCTGCACTGGTAGAGCCTAAGAAAGGCTCATACATCTACACACAGGAACTAAGAGCTAAGAGGAAACTGAGGTGTAAAGTGTTGACCCCCCCCTGAAGATGCATCACTGGGCTCCCTGGAAGCTGCAAGCTGCATTCATTCTTGACTTGAGCAGATCATGAAGTTTAATTTCACCAGCACATGACTTTGGAAGCAGTCACTGTGTTTCCCAAGGGCAGAGATTTGCTGCATCCCAGAAATAATGTTTTTTTTCAGCTCTCATGCAGCGCTTCTAATTAATGGATTGTTAAGTAGTTTGCATGGAAGAAAACCCAGGCACAAACAGGAAGCTAGCTGAAAAGCAGCTCGTATCAGAACCAGGAGCAGCACCACTGTCTCTTTGAAGAACAGTTTCCATCCTTTTCCAAGCTTCATAGCTAGTTTTATTTAACACATGCAGGCCTTCACAGACCTAGGGGAGACTCCAGGATCAAGTCACACGCGTGAACTACCTTCACAGCAAAGCTTCTTGTCAAAGAAGTATTTATGCACATGCTTAAGCTTTTCTTCAAACCAACTCTGAAATAGAGTATTATTCACAGTCCCAGTGGGACTGAACCGTACATTCTGCTGCCCAAAAGATAGACTATTTTCTTGGATATAGATCCGAGGAATCACCAGCCCAACTGCTCAATGAGAACAGCAGAGCTGGAGAGAAAGCATGATGTTCAGACCTGAAGTCATAGATGTTTGGGTAATTCAGAAGTTCTGCTGACATTAACGATGTTGCACTGGTGCCTGTGGGTGATTTCAGCCCTATGTATGATCTTGCCTATGGGATTTTGCTCCCCAGATTGCCCCACTTTTAGCAGATTCATATACCTATTTTTCTAGCCCTAGAACTTCAGAGCTGAAGCTGGAAGGGGCTAAATTTCTCTGGAGATGGAAAGGAGCCACTTCCTCTCACTTCAGAGGTTAATGAATGGAGTCATTAGGATAATTAATGCTTTACTGATGAATTAGTCATCCTTCCAAGCCATTTCTGCCTTTCACAATGTAGAGAGGCAGGACCCTCTGGAGATGTGACACATCCCTTGCTAAGGTAGCTACCTTGTCCTGACAGCAGCCTGGTTTTGGAACATGCTACTGTGCATCTGCCTTTGCAGCGGGGGAGTTGCTTTCCTGTGGGAGGGAAAACCTCAAAGCCAAGAGCTGTGCTGGAGTTTGAGAGGCTCCAGGCTGCCAACTGCGAGGATTAAGCTGTTTTCCATACTGTACTAACACTTCCAGCTCTGACTTAGGGACACCTTTGCTGTCCCAGCCTTGAACCCATTTCACCCGCCACCCACCCAGCTCTGCCATAAGCCTCACTTCTCCTCTGAAGAACCATCTATCCTTGTCCTTCAATTCCTTCCCCTTCATGCTTTTCCTGCTTTCTCCATCCCCCAGTGTTACTCCAGCCTTGACCCCAAGCCTGTGTATTGATCCCAAGCCTGACTTGAATCACACTCTCTTTTCAGTTCCTCTTTCTAAAGAGCACTACTGAAGCACTTCACTGAAGAGCAAATGCCCTTGTTGTTTTCTTGTTATTGGAAGTGTGAGAAAGTGCATGGTGACCATGCCAAAAAAATCCCTAACCTCTCTGTGGTAGCTCATACAGCGCAATGAGACACTGAAAAGGGCTGCTGTCACACAAGAACTGCAGGAACATTTGAGCTGTGATTTCCAGGGGATGGAAAGCTGAGAGTGATTTCACAACACTACTCCTGAAATAATCCCAGTGAAGTCAACAGGGCTCCCTGAACAGTGCTTGGAGTCACAGAAGCATCTCCAGGTGGAGTCCCATGGACAGGTTAAGCTAAAGAAAAGGCCCCCCTCCTCTTTAGGGTAAATTCAGCAGCACTCAAGATCACTGTCATTGTGTTTTAACACAAGGTAAAGAACTTCATCTAATGTAGACTTATTTAGCAGAGAGTGGTTTAGGTAAAGGGTTTTGTATAAACACCTCAGATAAGATGAAGATATCCAGTAGAAAATGTGTGAGGTCTTGGGTTTTCTGGTCAGTTCTTATCAGAAGGAGAAAGCAGAATGGAAAACTTGACCTTTTTAGTGAGAAATGAATACAACACTTTGCTGTTTCAGAAGGGGAAAAACATACAAGTCATTTAGAAATCTTGAAGTGTAGCAAAAAAGGATTACCATCCCCAGGCCTGCACTTCTCAAACCCCACATATTTCAGGTCAGTTTCTCTGTCTTACCCTGCGAGCATTTAGCTCTGCTCTCAGTGCTCAGGCTTCAATCCTCAAATCCTATTTCCCCCTCCTGCTCCAGCTCCCTCCTAACTTGTTTATGATTGCCCCTCGGACTGTGCCCCCATTGGACATCCATCCATTCTCTACGTGACCGGCCGCCTTGTCAGTTTAAATGCTGCCTGTGATTTATGGCCCAGCAGCTCCCTAAACACATCTCCTGCATGTTATATGGCAGTGGCGTAATGCTAAACTCTCTTAAACCGCAGAGGAAGCAAACAGTGCTAATTTATGCCTGGCTTTTTCTTTATTCCCAAGCATAATTCTGATTTTAATGTGCCATCTACACCACATCAATATCCTTTCACCGCTAGTAAGTGAAAACAAAAAGTAGATATTTCATTTCCTATTCTTCCCCTCTTAAAAGGGTTTGCTGAAACCAGCTCACCCGGCTTGTCCTGAGGTTAGACAAATAGGAAGCAACTGTGGTCTGCCACAGGGATGCTTTATGGGAAGGGCACTGCCCACAAGTGTCAGCTTGCTGGAGAAGTTGTTATCTATTGAATAAAGCATGTGCAAGCATCTCCTGCATCAGGTTAAATTACTAGCCTGAGCTAATACAAGGCTTTAATACACTGCTAATTTATCAGGCTGCTATTACCATTTACTTCATAGAGCTATAGTCAGAAAGCACATCAAAGCTCTCCAGGAAAGGAGAGTAAAAATAGGAGGCACAGAGAAAGGTATCAAAATGTTATACAAAATACATTGAAAGGCTGGGGGCACTGACAGAATGACTCGGCAGCTCGAAGGACATGGATCCTGCTGGATCCAGGACATCTGCCGCTAGTCTTTTCTTGATTGAGGAGCATCTAGATTCTCCCTGGTGTTATGATAGCCCCACAGGGTTCTGCACACTGAAACAAAAGCCCTGGTGTCCTGGTGCTCTTCACAGCTCCCTAAAACTGTGGGTGAGGGAAAAAAAACACTCCACCACCTGTATTTTCCCAAGAGAGGAGAGAAAGATGGTTATCTTGGTAAAATCCCTACTGAACCCACATCTTCAGAGTGCTCTTGAAACACAGAAGGAGGTTTCTATGCTTCTGATCCAACCGCCCCAGAGCCTGCATGCTTTCCTAATCTTGGGAAGAGATTCAAGGTTGATGACATCTTTACACACACGTAGCCTATTGATTATGAAACATCAGCAACTCAAAATGCAGTACCTGTAAAGGCCTCATTCTTCTGGTCTTCTGCCGCTTGTCTGCTCCTTACCCAGCCTCTCTTCTAGATGACACCTTACAGATTCCTAGTGGAAAGCTGGCCTTGACAGGACTCAGGCAGGACATGAAGGAGGAGAGGTGCAGGGGGTCATCCCCCAGTTCTGCTTGAATACAGTCACACATACTAAGTGCAGGAAAACACATCTAATGCTGGTGTTCAGCACCCTGAAATAACTTCTCCTCACTTTGCTCTTTCTGGTGATGTGCAATGTCACTACACTGGGATTGTACCAGTGACAGAGCATTCCTGCATCCTGGTGTGTGTCACTGCGGCTCTGAGCAATGCTGCAGGGGTCAGAGCCTCTCAAGCTAGGCTAGGCCTTGAGAGTCCTCTTGTCCCTGCTGAACAACCAAAGTCTCCATTGGAAGTCAGGCTCCTACCTTGGAGCTACTTGAGATCATAGTTTGTTTTCCTCCAGAAAGAACTGTTGCAAGACAAATACTTCTCTCAAGATGACTGAAGTAGGTTACATCAGACAGTGCTCTGGAGACTCCGTCTGACAATTTCCCATCAGCAGCAAGCACTGCTTTCTTTTCCTCCTCCCTTCCATCCCTCTTCTCTTTCTGTTGCTAAGAAGTCTGTGAAAAGAGGCCTCTATGAAGGAGAAACATCTCAACCGAAATGCGTTCTGCTTTGGCACCTGGAAGAGTCAGTGCTAACATGGCCCATGACTGCAGACGACAGCTTGCACTCAAGCACCAGACAGGCAAAATCATGATAGGGTTGAACAGAGCAAATCAGCACTGTGCAGGGTTTGAGCCCTGTGGTCCCTTTAGGGAGCAGGACTATAGTTTATAAGGTCAAACACCATGTAAATTCCAGGCATCAGGCACTGGAATAGCCTGAGGGATTTTATTTGCTGCTCTCCAGAGCTGCTGAACAGATGTGAAGGATCCTCTGTTGCTCATTGCCAAGCTGCTGCCTTCCCTCATGCTCCCATATCCCCCTAGAGAGCATCCTGTAGGCTTCCAGCTCCAGCATCGCTTCCCTGCTGCCTAGCTCCCTCCCAGCTAGTGAAATGCCTCACCCAGGACCCCCAGACTCCATGCTTGGTTTCCAACTGGAAACAATTGGCACAGTGGCACCTTCAGTCAGCTTAAGGCTGTAGCACTGCTGGGATCCTGTACCCCACCAGCGAGCCCAAAGAGACAGAATGATTAGCAGCAGGCACCCCTCAGACAGTCTAATCAGATAAAGCAAAGTTAGTGTGATCAGATAATAAAATCTCAACATCAGATACAGCAAACTGGCCTGGACATGGAGTTATAATTGGCAAAAGCCTTTTGGCTGAAAAAAGGCATCAAGAGATTTTTTTATGCTCTGTGTTGGGTAATCCACAGAGCTCACTCTCTTCTCCCTGCCAAGACACTGTGGCTGTAGCATGATGGAGCCTTACAGCATCCTTCCATTCCAGCACTCTTGATAAACCAAGGGTTATTGTGAACATATTTAAAAGGCTTAAACAGAGCAATAGGAGTGAGTAATCCTAGAGCAGGAGGCTGTCAGAAAATGCCCTGCTACCAGCTCCTGCCTCTGCAGCCAGGCTCTCCAGTAGGAGAAATGAGACAAAGACTTCAGGACCTCCTGCCTGCAAGAGGGACCACAGCTACAGCAGTGTATCCTGCTTACAGCAGTCAGCTGAAATCCAGTTTGAGACTGTCTGGTCATGAGCAGGGCTCTGCAGTTAAGGAAATGCAACTGGGATTATACTAACAAAGAACAAATTGAATTCACTGAGTTAATGCCGTGTCAATTTTGGAAGACTTTTGTGCTGGATGGTTAGAAAGCTGCTGTCTTTCGCAGATGAGCTGCACGGATTGCCAAATATATGTCCTCTCGGGGAAAAATGGGGCTTATTTCTGTTACAAACCTACAGGACTTGTTTCAGTTTTACAAATTCCTTCTCAAAATGGAAGCATTTGAGAAGCAAAGAAATGTTTTTGAAAAACCCTCACCAAAAAAACACCCTTCTGAAAACTTTTTGATCTGATTGATCCATCAAGCGGTGGCTCAGGGCAAGGGAAAGATGACAGCTGCTGCTTTTGTTGCATGCTCTTCTGATTAGCTTCAAATAAGATGCTCCCTGTCACCAATGCCCCTCCACGTAAGGCACATACAGGGCTCTGTGGACTCTACTGAGGATATCTGATACTGGAGCAAGTCTTCTGCTAGAAGGAAAGGTTTTATTTGGCCAGGACTGTTTGGAAAACTATGATTGGACTTACATTCAGAATAGCAATAGTAAAAGTATAGAGAAGTCCTAGGAAGTCTTTCCAAAATTGATCAAGACCAGCTTTTCTAGGGGCAGAATCAGGAGTATCCTGTCCACACAAGAAAACTCCACACAGTGGAGTTTCTGGTTTCCCAGCATCCATCTTCCCTCAAACCTATATCCGCTTTGGCTTCTCCAACTAACCTGCCATTGTTGCTGAGGATATTATTTATATTCCCTCCTCATATAAAGAAACTATGCTGCAGCAGAGAACCACAACCACCAAAACCCAGTGTCCTCACTTGAATTAATGATACAGGGCAGACTCCCTGTGAAAGGGAAGAAGGTTTCTTTCCTAAGCCTGTAGCTAAAAATAAGCCTGCACATCCATTTGATGTTCCTATATGACATGAACTGCAGATTCACCCGAGTCTTTGGGATTCTTGCTAGATGCTTGGAAGGATTTCTCTGTCACTGGGGGAACATAAAATCCTCTCCTTGCTGTTTTCAGGCTGTGCAAACTTCCCTTTTCTAGTCAGATGAGGCCACTGATGGGAGTTATGCGTTGCATTTTGGTGCCAGGGGATCTGAAAAAAGGCCAGAATGGAAGAACTCAGCCACATCCCCAAATGAGAAATGAGTTTGGCTTCAGCTTAAAACTCTGCTGCTCAGGTCCATCCGTGTCACTGAGGATAATCAGACAAGTGGCTTGTTGAAATCCTAATCCAGAAAAAGCGAGAGCCTGAGCTAACGGCTAAATAATCCCGACACTAAAACCTTCCACAAAGCTCAGTGAGAACCGAGTTTCCAAATGCTTCCAATTAAATGAAACATTAAAGTCAGCACCAGGAGTGCAGGCTGGGAGCCTCCTAGGGCAGCTGGGATGAGCAGCATTTCCAAGGCAGCATCTTTGACTCTCGCTCTCATCTCTGGCAGTGTTAAGCACTGTCACAGCGCTGGTGAAATGCGGTCTTTATTGGTTCATTTTCATCTCTCTGCATCTGTTTTCATAAGGACAAGCCTGCAGGGATGGAAAGGAGTTTTCTTTGCTTCTTTTCCTTCTTTGTATGCCTCCTCCACCTGCACCCCCCCTTTCTCCCACCTTAGAGTGTACTGCCTGAAATAAAGCCCACTTAGTGATGAAGACCATGGCTCAAGCCTGTGGACATCAGTGCAGCCTTAATGAAATTTCTGTGCCTGAAACACATTAGTAGGCAAGAGCTGAGACTGGAAAAAGATGAGGCTGCTGAATAGCTGGCAGAACTGGAGCTTCCAGAGTGGAAGGCATCAGACAGAGCAAGGCAGCAAAAGGAGACAGACACACAAGGGGCTGCTTCTGGCTGAGCTAACCTCCTGCCTGCCAGAGCCACAGACCTTTCCCCATGCCTATGCTTCATCTCTCCTCAAATCCCTTCTGATTTCCAGCTCCCCCATAGGACTACAGAGCCCTTACATACTCCCACAACACCCTCCATCCTCACTGGCCTGCACCCACAGCTAGCAGGGAGCTCCTGTGATTATAAAGGCAATAACCTGCTGGTTATTTTGTCAGGCAGATGATAGAAAGGCTTTCTGAGCTCTGTAGAGTCTTAGATTCACTTGAAGTGAGGCTTGCATACTTTTGCTTGATTTCCATTCCAATTTTACTCTGGATTTTGGTCCATTTTAGACTTAGGCAGCAGAAAGATGCTCAAAAGTCTTGTTTATGTGCAGAGAGAAGAGTCAGACACAGGGAAGCCCTCAGGCTGTTATAATTCTCCCCTGAAGACAGGCTGACTAAGTAGATGACATCTCTGAGCCTAGAAATGTGCTCCCATCAGCAGGTTTCATGACCATGCATCATTCAGTTGGTGACATCATTTGAGTCACCTCTCAAATATACACAGGGCATTAAGGGAAGAGGGGGAGCAGGGGAGAGCACATGGCTGGGAAACACGGCAGTGGAAACACAGCTGCACTGATTTGAGATGACTTTCCCAATGTATTCAAAACTGTGGCTGTGCACACTCAAAACAAGGAGGCAGATGAGGTCACACCTTCCTTCCTGGAGAAAGCTGTTGAGAAATGCCTGGTGCATTCAGGCATGGGAAGATTCACTATAGCCAGCCCTGGATAGAGCACACAATATGCCATTAAGCCTTACTGGTGCTGCTGGCTTTGCCCAAATCACAGAGGAACCATAAATTGTATTCTAGCAGCAGCATCCACTGACCCCTTACCCTGAGCACTTACACAGTTTCTCAGAGCCTTGGAACAGTGATGTCCATCAGACTCTTAAAACCACCCCTTTGTAATCTACTGCCTTCTCTTTAAAAATGAATAATTATCAATACTGTAGCAGGATTCATTCTTCCAGTTGCTATATTTTCCTTTAATTCCAGCATAATTTTCCTCTGACTGTCTCCCAGAAGATGAGCATTTGACTTTTCTGCTGTGCCCTTTCAGATGCATTGCAGACTCTGATCTTGTCTGTGCCCTTAATGGCTTTGTCAAGAGACCATTTCTGCTCAAACCTTGTTAGTCTTAATAAAGATAAAATAAAGTCATAAATACTTTTGTGATTTCCCTTTTGCTGGGCTGTAATTTGGCTAACAAATTCAATTAATTTGGAAACTAATAATTATTTGCTTAGAAGCAGATTGAAGGAATTTTAGTTGAAAATGGACCTTTAATGGAAAGACGAGATACCAGTTCTTGGAAATAGAAACTGAATGTGGGAAATGGGATGAGTGACATTTTCAAAATCCTTTCTCATTAACCAGCTTTGGCTTGCAGTAGATGTCATTTTTATCCCCATTTGTAAAGCTAATATTCCTCTCTGTCACATCTGTTGGGCAGACAAATCCACAAAGCCAGAAAACCTCAGTGATGGAGCTATAAAGGCAGCGAGATCTCATCATAAAGATAATGGTTCATTTTCAGAGTTTGAATCCCAGACTCCGTTACTTTCTCCTGTAATTTCCAAAGCCACATCCAGGAAAACACTGCTCACACGGTGCTGCTATAGAGTTTTACAGATGTGTTGTGATTTAAATGGAGAGTGGTTTGGTACTCTGTTTTCATTTGTTAATTGAATTCTCTCTTACTTAGGGTAGGAACTGGAGTAGTTGGTGATAAATGGATTACACTGTCCTCATTGTTTCTGTGCAGCCTCTGTGAAATAATCACAAGTCCCTCCTGACACCAGGTAAAGGGGGATGGAAGGTGGAATTTGGGATTCTTTTCCTCTCCATCAGTGGAAGGACATGGTTTGTAACTCAATATTTATCTAACAAAACTAATAAAGGGGCAAAGTACAGAATCTACAACTCCCTTTTCCTGCATGACCTAGAGTAATTCAGTCCTCCTTGCAAGACCTCACTGAAGACCCCAACTCCTGCGTACTTTGCACAACAGGTCTGGTTCAGCACAGCACAGCACATGACTGTGACCCTGCCTGGAAGACAGAAGATACTGGTGTGGCTCCCTCCCATCCCATCTGATGAATGGGACTGAAGGTTTCCTTTTACCTGAAGAACATTTCCACCAGGGAGCTGGTCTCATGCACTACAGCAATAACATTTTTCAAACACAAAGAGGGAACACTGTGCAGGCCTTTGAAAGAAAAGCTTCCGCAGACACCCTCAGAATAAGCCCTTGGACTCTCTAAACATGATTAGGAATTCACATTCTTTAGTATTCCTGTTTTAGCACTGAGATTCTAGATCTACATTTTAAAAACATGATTCACTTCAGGTGCTTAAAAAGAAAGCAAAACTGTGCTTAACTATGTTCTTTATTGGATCTGGCCCTCAAAAAAACCCAGAAGGTGTTGGCAAACTCTGCTGCAACTCCATATGGTTGCTTTGTGGCTCTCTCTGCTCTTTAAATGGGAAGGAAGATGTATTCTCACTCTCATCCAGACAAGCTCCATTGCCAGGCTCTGATCTTCCAGATTATCACCCCTACAAAGAGGTAAAGAGACCTTTTAACAAGGACTGCCTGGTCTCCTCTGCTGCTTCTCCAGCCAGCATTTCTTCAAAGCCAGAGCCGTAACTCTGCACCTTTCTACCTCTTCATGTGTGATCTTTCTGCTTCTTGCTCAGTCCTCCTCCTCTCTCCCAGTCTCCCTCTCCTGGCTTCAATTTACTCCATCAACAACACATTTTCAATGAGGAGAATCCCTCCTGTGCTTCTTACTGCCAAGACCATGTTGTCCTGATATGGAAAGGTAGTCAAGAAGGGAGACAACTATTTCTTCAGTGGTGATGAAGACAGCAGCAGTGTTCTCAGCTTTATGTGGGACCAGAGATTGCAAGAAAAACAGAAGTTATAGGAACTAGAACTGAATGGCAGCAGACAGAGTTACAGTTTCTGGCACAGCAGCAATAGGTTTTAATTCGGATGTATGGAACAAGATTCCTCCTCCCTGATCCCTATAGACACTAATCACACCAAGTAGTAAGAACTGTTCTTGGAGATGGACTGACAAATGTGCATGGCAAGAAAAATGTTGAGAAGGTGTCTTGCTTCAGCTTACAGCCTATTTAATTCCCAGAGAAGCTGGTGTCTCTAACTTATCCACACTACAAACATACATATATGCAATCCATATGTATCTACATACATATATAGTCCCCTTGCTGAGGCTGAGTGGTCATTTTCCGCTCACCAGGATGGGAAGGAGGAAACACAAATGGAACAATATTCCATCCACTCTCAGAGCTCCAGCTCTGAGGCCTAGGACACAAGCATTTTGCTCCATTCCTTCCTCACCAATTAAGTTCTTACATATCTTAAGGATTCAGACCTTTTCTGCTTTTTATTTTACTACTCCTTGCATTAATTCCCCCAAAGACCGTGTGGAAATTAAGGTTCCCCTTTGCTGTGCATTTTTCCAGCTCTAATCTACTTTCTTCAGTAAGGCTTTTTTTAAAAAGCAGCAATCAAAAAAATCCATCTCCAAAAAAATGCTCTGCAGAACAAACAAGGAAAATCCTTGTTACTTCCACCAGCAAGTGCATAGGACCATTGGAGAGATGAGGCAGTGCTTTAACTCCCCAAGTGTTGAATGATGTGAAAGCAGAAGAAAGGCAGAAGGAAGTATAAGTGGTGCTGAGAAAAGCACAGAGGTTTCTGCATCTAGGAGAGAGCCTCATCTCAACATTCAGACTTGCTCTTGCCAACAGAAAAGAAGATGCTGGAACCCTGGCGCTTAGAGCAAGCTCTGCTCTCAACTTGCATGAGTGTAAATCTGCAGGCAGGGCTGTGAAACCACTGAGGGAAGAAAGAAGAGACACTTGCCTGTAAACACCTTCACTGCATCCCTTGAAGCTTGGATGAAGGTGGAAGAGCTTCAGAAGGTGCCATCTGGCTGACAAGTTATCTGGCACTGGGCAGAGCCTTGGCTTCAGCTTGAGCTGGCATTTAAATTCAGAAGAATCTTGGGCAAAGCCTCAGGCACCACCTTCTCCTTCCTCCCACATCGCATGACAAACTACAGCTGAGCCTGGTGTAATGACCTCTGAGTGCTGCTAAACCCCAGCTATCCTGGCAGATGATCCCAGGCAAGCCAAGGACATGATATGACCCTAAACCAGATCCTACCTATGCTAACCAAAGCTGCAATCTGTCATTCACCACAGCTGCTTGCTGCAGACATACAGCTTGGTCCACAGGCTCAACCTGGGCTGAGAGCCTTCTCCCCTTCTTGTGGGATCTTGCCATGCCTTTCTTCCCTCTAGTACTTGAAGTTAAAGCAAAATAAATGGTAGGAACAAACACTGGGGAAAAAATACCTCAAGTCAGATCAATGGATCTTATTTTTACATCAGTCTTAAAAGTTTCCTTTCTCTTTTACAACATTTGCTTCGATTTTCTTTTGCTTTTCATCCTGATAAAGTTACAACCTGAAACAACGGGGAGGAAAAAAAATCCCACTTCCAAGCAGGTCTTTTCTTAGTTTCTTTTTTCATTTAAAGCTGCAGCAATATTTAGAGTTGCTTAAAATGAGGAAAAATTGCCCTTTTATTCTCACAGAAAAGCTGTTTCAAAGAATCAGCAGTTTCTGATGAAAAATGCTTTGTTGCAATTTCCCAACCAGGGCTTTTACTGAGTGCATTGAGCATAGTCCTGCTAATGCTTCCTTTCCCTATGGAGGATACAAACCCTCCCCTCGTACTTCATGGCAGCTGTGCTGTTGTGGCTATCAGCCCTACATGGGGTTTGGAGCTGATTGGTGAGAGCAGACATTTGGGCTTCCCATTTTATGGAGATCTCTGCAGATACAGATCTAATATTATGAATTTTCCACTTTTCTAACATCCCCAAACCTCATTTTCAATGTAGGCATCATAATCAGCTCTACTAATAGAGGAAGTCCTGTGTCCAAAATCCCAGCAATGCAGCACTGTGCCTACAACATGCCTGAACACAGGGTTATTCTCCTGGCATGTGGGACAGAGCGAACATCACCCTCTATCTTCCAGTTCTGGCAAGAGCATGGACATGACTAGGCTTCTCCAAAACAAATCGCAGTGCTGTTCTTAGGGCCATGGCTGTCACTCTATGACTTAGCAGCAAGGTACAGATATGCCACAGAAGCTTCTAGCTCAATCTAATTTTCTCTTTAGGGGTCTTGGCTAAGCAGGTGAGGTCAGAGTGGTGCAACATGCTTTCTGTGGGAGAATCAGATACCACTGCCCATTTTAAAGAGCTGTACTGAAAAGAGCAGCATCAGATCCTTGAAACAGCCTCGCTTCCCTGCCTAGGCCCCTGCCTTCTGCTCCGTATGATGCGGTTGCTGGCAGGAGATGGAGCCAATCTGCAAAATGAGCATCTCCATGGAGATAAGCTGAGAGTGTGAGAAGGTCAGAGCCAAAGCATCAGGAGCAGCAAAGGAGTTCTTCAAACTTCATTTCCTTCCACAGAAATCACTTGATGGAGATTTGTTGAACGTGACACCTGGCTGCCTCGCATTGCCGACTCAAATGAGGAGACAAAAGAGGAAGCTAATTGTTTCCAATGCATTCAAGTTTA
>JASSUY010036943.1:19144-35540 GCA_032466535.1 Forpus xanthops | reverse complement strand
ATGGCAGGGGGGTTGGAACTAGATGATCTTAAGGTCCTTTCCAACCCTAACTATTCTATGATTCTATGATTCTATGTATGCAAACACGCTAACACAGGAGATGGTACATGAATCAGTTAATTTATTAAGGAAGGAGGTGGAGTGTCTAGCAGAGGAGACAATGCCTATGGAATAAACTTAACTGACTGTCCTGGGTTCAGCAGTAGCAGTCTTTTTTTCTCCTTCTTAGTAGCTGGTGCAGTGCTGTATTTTTTACTTTTGGCTTGGGAACAGCACTGATAACACCTATGTTGCTGCTCAGTAATGTTGCCAAAGGGGTATTCCATATTACAGCACATCATGCCCAGTATATAAACTGGGTGCAGTTACCCGGAAGGGATAGATCACTGCTCGGTCGGTTGGGTATCTGTCGGCAGGTGGTGAGCAGTTGTATTCTCTTCCCTTGCTATTTCCCTTATCATTATCGTTATTGTTGGTAGCAGCAGTGGTTTGTGTTATACCTTAGTTACTGGACTGTTATCTTAACCTCTGGGAGCTACATTCTTTTGATTCTCCTCCCCACCCCTCCAGGAGCTGGGGGGAAGAAGGGCCGGGGCGGGGGGGGAAAGCAAGATAACGGCTGCCTGGGTTTGAGTTACGGCTGGGCTTAAACCACAACACTGACTTTCCCATTCTCAGCACTGCCTGGCCAACATTGTGTGCTTCACCGCTGTGACAGCACTGCTCATACTAAGAACAATCACTTGTGGCCTATCTTGGCTAGGCAGATGGGTCAGAAAAGTGTTTCTAGTGTGGGGCAGAAAGATTTTTGATGCACTTTTCCTAAGACTGCATTAAAATCCTCTCCTGAAGATCCTTACAGATCCATACATGGAAGTATCATAGAGAAACTGTCTTACAAATCATCATGGTTTAAGCCCAGAAACACACAGCAGCTTGCTCAGTCCCCTCTTTTTACCTCCCACTCTGTGAGATGGGGAGAAGAGCTGAAAGAATGTAAACGTCATGGGTTAACAAAAGTTTAATAACCACAGTATAATACAAAACTACTATAAATAAAGATAAGGGAAATAACAAGGGGAGAAAATATAAAACTAAATAGGGAAGGGGAAAAAAACTAAACACTAACCAGCAGCGCCGCACAATACAATGGCTCAGCACCTGCTGATCGATACCCAGCCTGATTGAGCAGTGATCTGGCCCTTGCAGGTGACTCCTCCCAGTTTATATACTGGGCATGACATACTGTGGTATGGAATACCCCTTTGGCTACTTTGAGTTAGGTGTCCTGTCTTCATTTCCTCATAGCTTCTTGTGCCCCTCCTCACTGGCAGATTTGAAAGTCCTTGATAGGTGTAAGCACCACTTAGCAACAACTAAAAACATCAGTGTGCTATCAGCACTGTTCTCAAACCAAAGCCAAGACACAGCACCGCACCAGATACTAGGAAGGAGAAAAATAACTGTTACAGCTGAACCCAGGACACAATGACAGCACATAAATGGATTTTAGAGGAACACAGATCATTGACACAACCTGATTTCTTACTTTCATAGAGAAGATGCAGCTATCTTTCAACAGATTCAAAATCAAATTGATACATGATAGGGATTACCAGTTCACTCAAAAGGCACCTTGGTGCTCTTAATTTTAAATACTAACAATGGCTGAAGGTTTATAGAAAACATTCCATGTCTGCTTGTCTAAATACCAATTTATGACTCCTATCCTACTATTTACACCTATTCTTGATAGGCCATGATATCTTAGTACACCTACCTCTATCTGCCTTCCTGTATTTGCCTCTCTTTATCCTACTTCTATCAGGTCAAGATGCTGTAAGTTTCTAACAGTTGAGTTTTAAGTTTCTAAATAACACACTAGGGAAATTTTTCCCCCAATATGAAATCTTCACCCCAGCACTGTACTGATTTAAGTGCCACAAAAAGTATAGCCAGTTATGCAGAAGAGATTAAGAAGAGATTCAAAACTAGAAATTAGAACTTTATGCAACAAAGACAGAAAATTCCCAGTTTTACAGAAATAACTCAAGGGTCCCAAAAAAAGTCTAATTCAAAAGAATAATTATTTTCAAGTGAAAAAAAAAAAAAAAAGTCATAGTTTCCTATCTTTCCTCTTCTTCAGGTTAGGATGATGGTCTTAAGGGAGTCATGCTTCATAGCTGGAGAAAATGTCCTGTAACTGCAAACCACTCCATGCAGAACAAGTGGTGCAGTCAGAATACCTAACAACATGCTACAATAGAAACACTTTTGAGACTGTGCTGCGATGGCCTGATGCAGCTCACTGGCAGCACCAGGAAATATGAGCCATCCCAAACATATGATGAGACATTATACTTCCTCCTCAGGTAATTTCTATCAGATTTCTTTTGGGAAGCCATAGCTTATTTCTACATTCATATACAAACATTTAACATGCAAGGAGATACAGCCCCCCACTGAACGTACTAGGAATGTATGAACTTCACAGTCCCCCTAACCAGAAGACATGGGACAAGGTCTCCATAGCGTCAGAAGCTGTAGGATCTCCAGGAAAGCATTTTAACACAGACAGTTGGGAAATTTTCTTGCTGAATTTCTTTGGAAATACCTTCCAGCCTTTTCTAAATCTCACAGGGAAGGGGAAGAAGCAAACAATAGTGAAGAGCTAACTTCAACTTTGCCGGCCCTGTGCTGACTATCAGTCTTCAAAGAAATTTAGAGTACTCTCAGGAGTGGCCTAAATTTTGAGTGCTGGAGTAACCTTCTTAACACTTGGTTGATTACACCTTACATTACAAGGTAAACAGCAAACTCCTCAATAAAAGTTTGCAGTAGCAAAAACCTGGGATCAGGACGCTCTATAGGTAACATCCTAATGCTTATTATACATAACAAAACTGTGATTGCTTTACCAGCACTTAAAAAGACAAGAACTGCTTTTTTCAGTCTCCAGATGCAGAACTTATTGCCCAACCCAGGAGTGCCTTCAGAGGGCCACTAACAGCAACATGCATTTTCTGCCAACTCAGAACACACACATGCCTCATACTCTACAGTAAAAGAGAGGGGAAAAGATGAGTTTTAAAATATTCTGGGACATAAAGTATAAATGTCCAATCACAGAGGACTGATCCTGTTTTGGGACCTGTGTCTTCCACGTTTGAGTTCACAAGCTTCTTCCTGATGAGAACATTCTTATGTCGTTCCCTCTGCCTCACCCGCTGAGCCAGTCTAACACCGGTACCAGCAGACAGAGAGCAAATTCCCAGCATCACCTGCTGTCACTCAACAGCAACCTCCCAAACCAGTATTAACGAAGTGAAGATGCAGCAACAGGATTTACCTTTTCCTCCATGACTGGCGATGACTGCCGTGACACACATAACAGCCAAAACAGAGCAGCAATTGCACAAAAAGCGAGACAAAAAAGAACAACCATTAGAGAGCAGAGGTCATGCAAACATGCAGTCCTACCAAAGTTAAGGAGAATGAATACACTATCATACACCCCACACACAAATGTGCACTGTGCTTATTACCCCTCCTAGACAGCTGTTGATACAGCCCCCCAACAGTTCTTGCACAAACTTCTCACAAGGGACAAGCAAACACACTTGAGGTCATATGCAGCATATTACAATCATATGCACACTACAGTCTTACACACCCATATGCAGTCTAACACACGGAAGCACATCTATAGATGAGAATAAATAAATATGGTCCAATTCATGTGACAGGCTATGAAAAATTATGTCAGTGTCTCCCCAGTACACACCAGTGCACCAGGACACACAAAAGCTGGCGCTCATCCCCACCCAGCTGTGCAGTGACACAAAAACACACATCTGTCCCAAGTGCTTATGCACAAGCATATACAGACACAGAGTTACACACACACCAACAGTGCAAAGGTTAAAATGAAGGAAAAAGTCTCATCTCCCATTGGTGGCTCTTACAAACTCAGGTCACTGCCCCATCAGGGGCTTTCACAGTGTTTCATATTAGTTCTCCCAAGACTAGCAATATGACACACTTACAAGGGTAAAAGACTAACTTCTCTAATACAAAGAGGTAATTCGTGATGAAAATTTTGTCCCAGAGAATGGCAGCCCTGTACATACAACCAGAAACACTTTATCCACGCGTCTCCTTCAAGGAATGATAAGACAAACTCACAATTAATGTTAGCTTCTTTGAAAGTCAGGGAAGGAAAAGCTCATTAAAATTAACTCCTACCATGCAGTCCACCAAAATTTGGCAGGTGCATATATAAGCCACCCTGTAAAAGAAGCCCTAAAGCATGCTTTTGCCTATGGTACTTTTACATTTTACAGTATAAGTACTTCCACACCCAGATTCTTATTTACAAAAATGTAAGTGGGAAGGGAAACAAGCCTAATACACTTATCCCATTTCAGCTGCCATACAAGAACCAAACCACATTCTGGGAGCTCACTGTAGACTTCCATACTGGGAGGGGGAGAGAAGGAATCAACATAGTTCAGTAAGGGAGATTTTATGAACAGAAGAACACCTGAAAACAACTGGTTCCTTTTACACCACATCTTCTCGTGTTTTTTATACCCATCATGCCTGTCTTATGCCTGAAAAAGCTGCCATCTCTATTTTGATTTCTTTTTTCCCCCAACAGATTTTAAGATACTGAAATTTTAGCCAGACCCCAAATACTGTGTTCTGTAATTATTTTAATCCTCCTAAGCTAATCTCTGCTGTGAGACTAATTTACTGTTTCACAGAAAATACAACAGAGAGATAACTCACTAACAACTGCAACAGCCATTAGTTAATCCTCTCTAGAAGTACTGTAAGATATTCTTTTCTGAAAGGACTATTGGACAGGCAGAAAAACAAGGGTAAATAGGCCCTCTGGATTCACATATAAATGTATTTTTCCCTCCTCTATGTAAGGCTTTGGTAGCCTTACAAATGAGAGCATATTAATCTTACCACAGAATCGCAGAATCACAGAATGGTTAGGGTTGGAAAGGACTTTAACACCATCTAGTTCCAACCCCCCTGCCATGGGCAGGGTCACCTAACACTAGACCATGTCACCCAAGGCTGTGTCCAACCTTGCCTTGAACAATGCCAGGGACATTTACCACTTCTTTGGGCAGCCTGTGCCAGTGCCTCCCCAACCTTAGAGTAGAGAACTTCTTTCTTGTATCTAACCTGAACTTCCCCTATTTTAGTTTGAACCCATTGCCCTTTGTCTATTGCTACAGTCCCTGATGAAGAGCCCCTCTCCAGCATCCTTGTAGGCTCCCTTCAGACACTAGAAGGCTGCTATGAGCTCCCCACACAGCTTCTTTTCTCCAGGCTCAAAAGCCACAATTTTCTCAGAATGTCTTCATACGAGAGGTGCTCCAGCATCTGATCATCCTCCAGGCCTCCTCTGGACTTGCTCCAACAGCTCCATGTCCTTTTTATGTTGAGGACACCAGAACTGCACACAATACTCCAAGTGGGGTCTTACAAGAGCAGAGTAGAGGGGCAGGATCACCTCCCTCGACCTGCTGGTCACACTCCTTTAGACGCAGCCCAGCACATGGGCGGTTTCTGGGCTGCAAGCACACACTGAAGCCGGCTCATGTTCAGTTTCTCACTGAACAACACTCTCAAGTCCTTCTCCATAGGGAGAATCTCTTTTCTGTCCAATCTGTAGCTCTGCCTGGGATTGCCCCAGCCCAGGAGTAGGACCTTGCACTTGGCTTGGTTGAATTTCATGAGGTTGGCATTGGCCCACTTCTCAAGCATGTCCAGGTACCTCTGGATCCCATCCCTTCCCACCAGTGCATCAACCAAACCACACAGCTTGGTGTCATCAGCAAATTTGCTGAGAGTGCCTCAATCCAACTGTCCACGTGGCCAACAAAGATGTTGCACAGGATCAGTCTCATCACCAGATCCTGAAGAACACCACTCATTACCCATCTCCAGTTGGCCATTGAGCCATTGATCATAACTCTCTCCATGCAGCCATCCAGCCAATTCTTATTCCACGAAGTGGCCCATGTATGAAATTGATGTCTCTTCAGTTCAGAGACACGGACATCATGTGGGTCAGTGTCGAGTGCTTTGCACAAGTCCAGGTAGATGATGTCAACTGCTTTGCCCCTATCCATCTGTTATCAACTGATTTAGAATAAATAAAAGATCTTTCTTCCGGATACCAGTATCTTCCAAGTGCAAGTTATCCTCCTAGCCTACAGAAGTATCTTTAATTATTATGGCAGGTAAAGAAATGGTCAACAGACAGTATTAGAAAGAAGTATTCACAGAGAAGGCAGTCAAGCACTGGAACAAGCAAGCGGTTATGCCTCCAAGCCTGTCAGTGTTCCACAAGTGTTTGGACAACGCCCCTAGATATATGGTTGTCTTGTGTGGCATCAGGAGTTGGACTCCATGATCCACACATGGGTTCCTTCCAGCTCAGGATATTGCCTGGCTCTAAGACTGCAGGGAATCTGGCCAGAGCCACTGAAGTTTCTGAAGATTCTTGCCTTTTACTGCTTGACAAGGTGGGATTGGGTCCTCTTTTCTCTCCCTTTTCTTTCTTATAATACATATCTAACTTTGGCAGTTCAAAGCCTGTCTTTTCCAAAGCAGTCCAACCCAGCAACAGAGAACCACAACAGACAGAGGGCATTCATGTGTCCTGTGCCAAGACCTGAAATTCCCTTTCTATTATATTAACCCAAAACCAACTGACATTCTGCTATTTGCTATAAACCTAAATACAAGTTTCTAAATTACCCTAGTTCTTCCTTTATTATTTATGTTTTCCTTCAGTCTTAATTTCAAATAATTTGGCTCAATGCTGCTCTTTTGCATTTCATCATCCCTACCACAGGGTATTTCACAAAGCTTCATGGCCTTCCATGGATTTGTTTTTCCAGCATTTTCATGTCTGTGTTTCTGCCCATACTGCCCTTTGCATGTAGTCTGACACACCATCCCAATCCCTTTCCTAGCCTAATGCTTCCCAAAGATTTTGTTCACAGGTGAAGTCCAATGACATTAAACAGCTGAAGTCCATAGATACTAACCAAGATCAAGTCAGATATACTTTGTAAGAGACAAGGGAGGACACATGCAGCAGGCACTCTTGTCCAAGTCTTCTCATGCAAATTGCACTGTCTCAGTCTGACCAGCAGCTGCCATGGCTTGTGGACAGCATGTGTATAAAACCTCTTAACATTCCTCAAGGCCAAAGGAAATTACAAAGTCAAAAAAAGACAAGCAAGAATAACAAAAAGATTTAATCTCCTGCAGTTTATTACTTTGTCAACACTGCTTCAGTTTAAAATATCCTGGGTTAAACAGTGTCATTACAGCATTAATCACTGCATTACCATGCGTTAATTAACACAAACAGCAATCTGCCACACTTAAAAACTGCCACAGGAAACACCTTTTTAATGGTTGAGTGACTTAATAGATTACACTTAATCGAAGTAAATTATGTGTTATAAGATCTATTAGTTCTCTAACCAGCATTTATGGATCATCACTTCTACTTGCCACCCTGTAAGCAATGCTACTGGTATACAGTATCATCAGAGAGAAAGCAGCTGATTTCTTCACACACCACTTAAAACTAGATGTATTTGGGCTCAATCTATGAACTTCTGGGCTTTAAATTTGTTGTAAGACTACAACAGACTAGTTCTATATACTGAACTACTTTCCTGTCACTGCCTTTTTTAAGCAAACGTTATTTTTTACTGGTTTGGTGCTCTAAAAATGGGAAGACACCATTATCTTGGGCATGAGTAAGTCTGTTGACTGATTGACAAAAATCTGGCTATCATATACAGCCACAAATAAAGACACACACACACAAATACTTTATAAGACACCTTCACCCATTTTATAGATAAACCTTTTCAAAAGTTACCTGAGAATATATACGTGTTTTTCCAGAGGCCCCCCATCAACAGGAGCACGACAAAGCTGAAGCTTTGTAACGTAACACATAAAGCTCCTTGTCGTCAAGCCTTATAAAATATCCCCCCGACTCACCCAAAACTCATTGCAAAAAAAGCTCCAACTTTTAATCCATGCCCACAAGGAAAGATCCTACTTTTGGTTTCTCTCTCTCAGATACACACACTCAGTCTGTGAGTTCCGAGGCAGCATACATTACATGGAGAGGTTATGGCCCTACCTTCTCCCAGGTAGACTGCCCTCGGTTTGATTATTTCCCCCAACTTGCGGCATCTTGGATCGCTCAATGTGTTCCACATAGGTCTGGATCATCTGTGAAGAGGGAAAAAAATCATGAGCCAAACAGAGGACAAAAGACTTGTTTTCTGCTTTTGTTTAATCCCCTCCAGAATCCATTTCCAATTCCCTCTTTTTTTTTTGGCACATGTCCTTGCCTTTGCTCTTGTCTTCTAAGCTGATGATGTACTAATCTGGCAGAAAATCTCACAATAGTGTTGGAAATTACTTAAGATTAATCTCAGAAAAGCCATGAAAGAGCACATTCAAAAATAATATATGACCTCTCCTGGAGTCTCACCAGCAGTGGGAGATGAGACAGTGGGGCACTATTCACGGAATCACAGAACAGTTGAGGATGGAAAGAACCTCCTAGTGTCCTTCAGATCAAATGCTCCTGCTCAAACAGGGCCACTGAGAGCAGGTTGCCTACGACCACGTCCAGCTGGCTTTTGAGCATCCCCAAGGATGGAGGCTCTACCATACTTTTAGGCAACATGTGCCAGAGCTCATCATCATCACAGTAACGAAGTTTTCATTCATGTTCAGAGGGAGATTTCTGTGTTCAAGTTTGTGTCAGTTGCCTCCAGTCTTGTCACAGAGGACCACTGAAAAGAACCTGGCTCCATCCTCTTAACACCCTCCATTCAGGTATTTCTGATGCCCCCAAAGTTCAGAAGCTGTAATCATCACTAGCAGGGGAAAAGCCGAACTCCTTGACATGACTTTGTATGTAAGCTAGAAGTTTATTTATTTAGAAAATAAGAGATAACATCCTACCTCTGTGTGACGCTGATGTAGAGCATTATATTCTTTCTTCATTTCTGATTCACGTTCCTCCAGTCGTGAAACTACCAAGAGAAGATTCCAACCATCAACTAGCACACACCAGACTCTCAACAGAAACTTGAAGTCTCAAGGACTATTTTGTTAGAAATTAATTTATACCTACTGAACAAAACAAACAGAAACAGAGTAATGCACACTGTGGGATCAGGACTTAATTACAAACTCAGTGCAAGGGTACCTCCCAAAATAAGGAGTCCAAATAGTGTAATAAGACCACAGAAGCAGAGTTCTTCAGCACTAGCCTTATGTCCTTCAAGTGTTCTAGTTTGACAATGACTTAAATTACCCTCTGAGATGGGCTATTTGAGGAGCCACCAGCATGACCCTCTGGCTATGTAAGGAGCAGGAGTACTGGACAAAACACCAACGAACTCTGAGGGGAATGCCAGCCAACAAAACACAGCTGAACAAACACGTCAAGGCAGTATTTGTAATAAATAAACAATCAAACAAATGAATGGATAGTTTACATGAGAAAAAATAAATGGGAGGTTCTATTCACAGACAAGGAGAAAATGGAAACTAGGTTCTGGATCTTTACCAAGGGTAATTTTGTATCTGCAAAGACTGATCATGCCCCACACAGGAAAGTAATAAAGCCTTTATTAAATGAGTTTGGATACATTCCATCCTTTAGAAGGCTCTGAATTTTATACCAAAGCAAGGGATAACCAGACATTTTAGGTTTTGCACAAATTACATTAAATACAAAAAGTATGAAAAGTATTTTCAGAGCAGAAGTACATATGTGTGGAAGGCAAAGTGCATAATCTGCACATCTGGTGTACAACTTTGCTTACTCTGATCTGCATAGTTTTTGGCCTTCAGCTCCAACTGTCGAGTCTGAAATTCAAGGTGTTCCACTTGGATTTGTAGTTCTTTCTTCTCCTGCTCCAGTGCATCTTCAAACTCTATAAACTTCTGAATAGGGAAGAAGCAGAGAAGGCACAGATGAGGAATAAATGTAAAATGTGTTTGCCCTTTATGAGTTTTACTCTCCTTGCACAAAAAAAAAAAAAATAATAATATGAATTATAAAATATGAAATAAAAAAATGCTCTACTTAGTATACCAGCATCTAATCAAAGTGATGATACTATTTTATATGAGAAAGTGTTAGCTATCTTTAATGTATAATTAATACATAAACTATTGTCCAACATGAGCTTGCAAACCAGCACAATTCTGCTATCTTCTGCCACACTGTTCTTCCTCACGAGAGGCTGAATTTTTAATCTTATTAATTTGACGTCATAGAATACATCTGTTTCTATGGTCATATATTTACAAATACATGTAAATACTTCAGACCAATTCTTCTATTTGTGCCATTTTCACAGAATCACAGACTGGTTTGGATTGGAAGGGACCTTAAAGCTCATCCAGTTCCAAGCCCCTGTCATGAGCAGAGACACCTTCCGCTAGACCACGTTGATTCAAGCCCTGTCCAACCTGACCTTGAACACTGTCAGGGATGGGGCAGCCACAGCTCCTCTGGGCAACCTGTGCCAGTGCCCCACCACCCTCACAGGGAAGAACTTCTGCCTAAGATACCATCTCAGTCTCCCCTCTCTCAGGTTAAAACCACCCCACCTTGTCCAGCCTCTACAGACCCTTGTAAAAAGCTTCACCCATAATTCACATGGAGGGTAAGTTCTGCAGAAACGTGCAAGTCTTTTGGAAAAACTTAAGTCACAACTCCAGGCAGCTGAGAGAAACTTCTGCACCCAGAGATGGTAACAGCAAATTCCAGAAGGGCTCTGTGGCACACAGGAGCCAAGTGAGGGAGAGAAGCAGGCGGAGGAGGTTCTCACAGCAGAATTTAAGATTTATACCTAGCAAGAAGAATTTTTGCTAGCTGCTCTTGGCAATGGAGGGAGGGAAGGGACCATTGCTGCTAACTCTCATTAAAACAACAAACTGGTAGCTGTGCACAGAGCAGTCTGAACTCCTGCACAGAACATTGGGTGGAAGGGAAGATTTCTACATATACATCACAATGAAAACAACAGAAAAATACATTATTTCAGGTTATTATTTCTGTAAGATGTCACTTTTGACCTGGGAGCTTTAGACATCCTCTACATTGGGTACTAGCATCTGCTAGCAAAGGACAACATATGAAACATTCAGTTTAGCTCCACTGTAATGAACTGATATTACACATAATTCTTGACAAGAGCTGCAGTCACCACTGATTTCATTAAATAAACAGTTTCAGAACAAGTTCTATCCTGGCCTCACGAACCCCAAAATCCAAGTCTCCTTACATTATTCCTGAACTGCTATATGTTCAGCAGCTACAAGTACAAAGCAGCCACAACCAGCCAGTCCAGTAAACACAAACCTGTCAGCCAAGCAGCAAGAGTGGAACTGAGGCCAGGAACAACTCTGTATTAGAGCTGCAGAGGAGAAAATAAAGCCATGATAGCTTTAACCTCCCTTAGAGATGTTTATAGAACCAGAGGAGATGGCAGGAGGTAACTCAGGGCTCTGGGGAGTTCACAGGGTGCTTTACTCCTGGCCTGGGTTGTCTTCCTCTCCATCTTTATGCAAAATGCTCCTTAGATTGAGCTCTAACAGATGTACAAGCACAGGCACATTGGATGGCTGAGATCTCCTGCTGAAAGTATGAAAACTGGGCAAGAAAAGCCTTCTCTCACTCTCCTCTGCACTCTGCACAGGTAAAACCATTGCTCTCCACAAATAATGCTGCTCAAGTGGCGATGGCAGATTCAATTCACACAGTAAAGCCTCTCTGTACACTGAAAGAGACAGATACCGATGAAAATAACTTTTTTTGTAAGATTGACAAGGAAATTAATGCATTTAATGAATGCACAGTAAGATGATGTTAAATCCCCCACATGAAACAACATGCACAGTACGTGAATGTGTTCTCAGGACGCGCTCTGTGTAGGTCTCCTATTGCTTCTACTGGAACAATCAGCACTAATACCAGAGCCATCATTGTGTTCACGAGCCGGATCTCCTCCCTGCAGAAAACCGAAAGCCTCTATCATTTATTATTCCTGCAGACTCTTAAACTGTTCGGTAAGTTCGGGTGAATCATGAGTCAGTTTTCATTCCTACATCCCTGTATTTATAGAAACAATCAAATGCATTTTAGCCACATCTCATTTTCCTGCACTTGGTGTTCTGCAGTGCCTTTAATCTTTAACTGGGCTTTTAACTTTCTCTTCCTTCCTGCACAAATTTATTGCAATAAGAAGTTTCTTCTCCCTTATGGCTCTTTTCCAGCAGTATTTTCTACAGAAAACAGAAATGCCAATACCTTTCTTCCACTACAGTGGAGTCACCTCAGAGGCTCCACATTCAACTTTCTAGACTATTTTAAGACTGTACAAGGTTTTAGATTTTTCTCTGAGATGTTAATTCAACACTGAAACCCTTCAGTCACTTGCAAATATCCAGCAATCTCTTTTATGGATTTTGAGAAATTTACCTATCAATCTGATTTGTAAATTTTCAGGTTTGTTCCTGAAACATCTTCCAGGATAACTATCATTTCAGAAATGGTAAAAAGGAAAGTAAAAACCTGACACAGGTGCACTGAATATGAGACAGAGAGAAGCAGCAGTTAAACTTGCTCCATTTGGAGTACACAAAGAGATATTTTCCTGGTATAATCTCCATCTCCTTGCAAGGTTTGGCTGGAACCACTCCACTACTGCTCTCTTTACAAATCCTTTTAATGACAGCCATGGGCTGTATCCCCACCACATCACCCTACCTCAGCTCTCACTACCCTCCTGCCTCAAGATGCCCTCCTGGCCCTAGTTCTCCAGCCAAGAGCATAGAATCATAGAATGCCCCCGCACCCCAGACAAGGTAGGAATAAGGGGTTTAGCAATAAAAGCAAACAGATGCTAAGGACAACATTCAGATTTCTCAACAGTAAATTATGAAGCAAAAGAAGGCACAGGCTCGATTTTATTCCCACAACGCACATAATGTTTAACACAATTCCTAGATTTCCTACAGCTCTTTTGGCTTAATTCAGAGGAAACCGATTGAAACATTAAATCTTCTACAAATAAGGCTCAGTCTTCTTCAGTCCCATCTAATTTGCAACCAAGAGTAATAAAAGAACAGAAAATTAGAAATCAATCTTTTGGAGAAGAAAGAGACATGGAGAAAGCAATGTTAAAATTTCATATTACACTATTCTCTGACAGCATTTCAGATAAAGGTATTACAGTATATCCTGTCCTGCTAGTGAAGAGACTGAATGACTACATTTGTGTGCCTGGACCAAAGGGCTCTTCACTCTCCCTGTCTCTGAAGCACCTTTTAGCTGCTCCTGCATCAGAAGCCGTTTTCACTTGAGGTTCTTCCTGTGCAATACAAGCTCTGAAGGGCTGAGAGCAAAAAAAAGTCCCAGATCCAGAGAGGAGAGGACAGCTACAGTAGTGGGATGAGGAAGAAGGGTTTCACTGCCAGGGCTGTCCCCAAGGAAAGCACACTCCAACTGAGGACATGGCCTAGCACACACCGTCACTGCTGCTCATCCTGCCTGGCACAAGTGAGTTCTCACTGGGTGGGCAGGCAGCCTTTATTTTTTTCCAGTAAGCATTTCATACAGCACCCAGGGAAGCACCATATCAGCCACTAAAGGCAGCAGAGATTGAAATGAGCTTGCTCAGGAATATGAGCACATCCACAAGCACAAGTAAGCTGAGCAAGGAGTCAGTGAACAGGCACTTCAGGTATATTTGCAGTACTCTCGTGAACAACAACCTCCAGAAAGTGAGACAGCAGAAGCAGCACCTCATGTTCAGCATGATACTCTGCTCTGGTCCTCAATCTACAGTTCATGAACCACGCTATATGACTATAGATGGCCCAGTCGAGCAGCACCCCTGGCCCAGCTACAGTCCCTCTTTTGCCCTAACCTAATCCAACACACAGCAAATCCCCTTCCATACAGAGTCCTCTGCATCAAACCTGCTAGAAACTCGTACCAAGGCATAAGAAAGAGAACATGAATTGAATAAAGTGGGTTTGATTTTGGGATTGTTGGAGGCTCTTTTTTTTTTTCATTAACCAAACTCACAGAGGCAGTTACACTTTAAAATCAAGCACCTATTATTGACTGAATGCAGCTCAGTAAATAAACACCCATAAGCATTTCCCATTTTCTATTTCTTTCAGAGAAGAGGGGTACAAACATAGCCCTGCTGAAGCTGTGGGAATATTCTCAGGCATTTCAAGAGCACCAAGATTTCACTCCAACCTTTTAGGTATCCTAAAAACAAACAAGCAGAGAGGACACTAACTTGAAAGTCACCTTCCCATCTGAATATTTTATGCCTGCGATACTTATAAGAAGCACCAAAACCAGTTATAATAGCAAAAGAATCCCTCTGGTGTACTCTCGTTCCTTGTGTCTTTCATTTAAGTTTGTGCCCAGCCAATCCTATTAAAATGCTGCACAAATGCTTAGTACAAAAAGGAAGGTCCATATCTCTGTGGGTGCTGATTAAAGTCAGCCAATCATCATCAGGAAAAAGAATACTCACATGAATCAAATTCATACTTCTGGTCACAAAAAATACTACAAATTCCTATGACTTAGGGAAAGCAGATACTGCAGGTATTATTCTTGTTTCATTATAAACTTAAATATTTAACAGCATAAGAGCAGGCAAAAAAAAAACCAACAAAACAAACCCAAACAGCATAGCCTTATGGTCTTTTTAAAGATATCTTAACTGAGATATACTATTTACAAAAAAATCTGCCATTAATTAAAGTGCCCAGGGTAGGAAGTTTAAAACCTGAAATGTACATCTGCTGACTGCATTCTTTCATATGGTGCTGGTGAAGAACCATGAGCCCAACTCATTGCCAGGAGCTGCCACTGATTTTAAGGTGTTTCTCAGTTCCAGAGCCCGGTCCTGCTCTCACTGCACAGAGCTCAGTTCTGACCAACATCTCAGTGATTCCACTGCTTCCTACTCCATCTTGACGAAGCTCTAGTAAAGACATTTAGAAAAGAGAAATAAAAAGAACTAATTCCACTGAGGGTTAAGTATTTTGCATCCCATTATGACAAAGTAAATGGGTGTACAAGAACAACAACTAGCCCACACTCCCAACAGAAAGGCTGCCTCCAGTTAATGGAATTAACTCTATTAATTCCAGTTAATATTTTCAAGATTTTTTACCATTTTCATGTTTTTTTTCAAAGCCTCTAGGCTTACTTTCAAAGATTAATTTCTGAATATGGGCAGTTAAACAGTTAATCACTTCAGTAAAACAGCTGATCACTTCAGCGATCTAAGACTACTGGAGTATAAAATTGTTATATATAAAAATCAGTCACATGGATTGCTTATTGTTAGGTTCTATCCCCAGACTTCAAACAGGGTAACTGGTCTGCAATAACCCAGGATTACGATTAACAACAATGGCTCACATACTAGCCTTAACAAGGAAAATACCCAGCACAAAATCATCTAAAAATGTCTGGCTTCCTGCTTTACTGCCTTTCGCAAAGGAAGAGGCTAAAAATAGTAGCATATAATCAGAAATCATCACACTGCATCAGTGATGAATCAAGCAGAGAGCCAGAGATGCACATAGATGCAGAAATCTCATTTCGTGGCCTTAATTCGTGGTGGCTGGTAGTGTCTGCAATGTTACTGCACACGGAAGGGAGCATGGGAGATTCAGCACGAGACATCCCCTCAGCCGTTTGCTGGCAGGAGACTGATGTGCTGCATGTACAAGGCCAGGCTGGACAGGACTTGGAGCAACCCAGTCTAGTGGGAGGTGTCCCTGCCCATGGCAGGGGGGTGGAAATGGATCAGCTTTAAGGACCCTCTTCTAATAAAGGCTGCTTCTCATGAGGAAGCAAGGAACACACTTCTGGGAGACATCTACTTGGGGGACAGAGGTCTGCCAATGAAGTGGGGAGGGCTCCTACGATGCACGACGGCCCCAGGGAGATCACCTCACCTGCAGGGAGCACACAGATGAGGGAACCAACACAAGTTGTGCCATCCACCTCACAGCTTCTCCGCAGGACCACATGAGGTTCACAACTCAGTGAGTTGTGCTCACAGCATTTTGCCTTAGAAAGCCACAGTGAAGAAAGAGGCCAACTCCTGGCTACTTAATCTGACATGTTCAACAACAAGTCTCCACTCTTATGTGGGAATGTACCTAGAAGAACGTGGACATGTGAACAATCCAGACAACTATCTGACATTTGTAAAGTAGTGAGCCGAAGGCTTTAGGACCATGTTTGGAGGTTACTAGAGAA
>JASSUY010036943.1:0-14217 GCA_032466535.1 Forpus xanthops | reverse complement strand
CACCCCCAAGTCCTTCTCCTCAGGGCTGCTCTGAATCTCATCTCTGCCCAACCTGTAGCTGTACCTGGGATTGCTCCCACCCAGGCGAAGGAGAAAGAAAGACAGGAAACGTCCAGGCACAACACAGAATATGCTGATGCTTGGGAAGAAAATCACACCTTGGACTCCCAAAACATCCAAAAATGAGTTGGCACTGATATCTAAAAGGTGATACTGGCACTGATATCTAAAAGGTGGTATCATCCTTGTGGCCTCCTCTGGACTTGCTCCAGCAGCTTCATGTCCTTATCTTGAGGACACCAGAATTCCACACAGTGCTCCAGTTTAAATCAGTTATTTTAGCTGAGGGTGAGAGCAGCAATAAGCCCAAAGTAAGAAAGTTGCTTTTTGTCTGAATTTCTAACATTAAGTACAAGCCATTTAAGAACACCTGCAGATTTACTTACCAGCTTGATCGCTACATATTCATTGGTGTAGAGATTTTTACCTGCGAAGGAAAAAGAAGAATTCTTTTAGTTCCACATTCAATGCTTGCAGGTAGAGACACAAAGCAGAAGAGTGTCACTGATGGCAAAGAGCTTTTTCTCAGTTCCGTGCTGAAGTTCATGCCTTTAGCAAAGTGTAAGCCACAAAATAACGAGTTGCAGCAGTTCACCAGGGCAGGTAAACACTATCTTTCCTTCAGTATAAGGTAATCACGTTTTATGGCAGCACTTTGGTTTGATGCAAACGTTGGAGTAGGTACCCCAGACACATTAGGTTTTACTATCCACATCATGCCAGAAAAGTCTCAGGAACAAAAACTGAAGAGTGAAAGCATCATTTCTGTGAGAAATACCATGCATCTGCTGGACACTGAACAATTTCACCCTGTGATGTATGGGGAGTTTCCCCAGCTTTATCATGCTACATATCAAAGTGACTTCTGCAAGGTGGGAAGAGAAAATGACCCTTGTACAAACACACAGTTTTTATTCCTTCCTCTATGAACAGGCAGGCAGGGTATATAAAATGCCTTCTTTATGCTGTGGAATAATTAGGAAATGTGGAATTAAACTTATATTCAAAATCCAGCATTGTCCACACATAGGGGAAAAATGGACTTTCAGGGCCTCTCAGGGTGAGATGCAGCTACACCTAGTATGCCAGGAATGTGCACTCTACAGCGGTTCCTGTGGCAACACGGATGGAGGGTAGAACAGGGTGGAGATCTTGCAGTTACCCTCCATCCTAAAGATGGGAACTAGGTGGTACCAGAAACAGATACACTGCACACTTGCTACCTTGAGCCAGCAGCCTGTCATCTTTTGACAGAATACCATCCTCTGTGTGAACTTTGCTTCATTATGTCATTATAATTCATTTACATGCTAAAATACACTCCCATCTCCAATGCAACTCCCTCCAAAATGAGACCTCCCCTCTCTGAGCATGCGCTCTGAATTTTTGGTGTCATATACTTTTAAAGTGAAGCGAGAGATTCGCACCAATAATAATAATGGTATGTATGAGAAGAGTCACGCAAGCTCCACCTTGAAGGTGAAAATAATATAAAATGACCCAAGAAAGAGGGGGATATTGGGGAAGATGCCATCGTGGATGAGTCAAGGAAGATAACACCAACAGACTCCTGGGACCGGTCGACGGGCTGGACCTCTTTCCCCCTCATAGGGATGCCCGTGGGTGCTTGCACTGTATCCAGTGCCTGCCTAGGAAAACTTGGAATCTCTATAGAGCTGGTTTTATTGTTATCTTTATATTTTAGAGGCAGGCTGTGTTAACTTTATCGAGTGCTTGTATTCATGAAACTATTATCTGCACGTGCTTTGCAGACAGTATTTACCACTGGGAACCCATAAGAACCTGAATTTATTGCAACAATAAACTGCTCTGTTTTGGTAACCGATCGTAAGTTCCTCACTGAATGCGACCTCAGCTCTCAGTGTGGCCGTGAGGGTTCATGAGCACAATTGAACCAGCAGTGTGGTGCATTATCAGTGAATCCGGAATCAGTACACGCCTGGACTGATAGCTGCAGCTGACTGAGCACTATCAGTGAACCCGGATCAGACGTGCCCGGACTGACAGTTGCATATTGGAACTGTCCCTGTGGTACATTATTAGCAAATCTGGAATCGGTATGCGCCCGGACTGATAGTGCATACTGGGGCTGTTCTCTGTCCCTCTAATAAGATAAAGGAGTTTATTATCTCCCCTTTAATGCAACATATGCCAGTGGTACAAAGGCAATCCTAATCATCCAATAAAACCAACAATTCTCAGCTGCAATATGGTACCAATGATGCTAAAAAATACACTCAAAGAACAAGACTGGTTCTCAGGACCATAAAATATGGAGCTGTGTCTAATCTGATACCAGCTCTGGCAAGCGTGAAGGGCAAGAGCCTATGACGAATACAACCAGGCACACACATAACGAGCTTCTGTAGGTATATCGAGGCTTCATGACTGAGCCAGAGCTGGTGCCTGTGTGTGCTGCAGCTGGAGGTGAATTTTCCCTCCAGGAACCCGTCTGGTGTTTGAACCAAGCTCTTCGCCTCTGTAGTGATTTGTGGCAAAGATGCATAGCTACACGTGTCAAGATCCATCTCTCCGCGTGTTCTAAAGCTGCCAGTTGTTGTTTCAGTCAATGTCCTCCAGGTTTCTGCTAGGAAATTCGAGCAATCGCTCCCTCCTCACCTTCTCCATGTTGCTCATGACTGGCAGCAAACTATCCAGAAGACAGATCACTAGGGAAGGATGCTCAGGCAGTCCCTGCACCTGATCTGTCCCATCACAGAGTCCCAGACTGGTTTGGGTTGGAAGGGACCTTAAAGCTCATCCAGTTCCAACCACTGCCATGGGCAGGGACACCTTCCACTAGAGCAGCTTGCTCCAAGCCCCTGTGTCCAACCTGGCCTTGAGCACTGCCAGCAATGGGGCAGCCACAGCTTCTCTGGGCACCCTGTGCCAGTGCCTCAGCACTCTCACAGGGAAGAGATTCTGCCTAAGAGCTCATCTCAATCTCCTCTCCGGCAGGTTAAAGCCATTCCCCACCCCATCCTATCACTGCTTGTGTTACAAGAAGTCATACAGTCATCCTGACATCTCTGCTACCTTTCTATCTCCTCTAGTCTCATCGTATCCTCTGAAGAGAGCAACCTTCACCAGAGACCCCCGTGGTTTTATACAGGGCAATACTGACCTTCTTTGCTTATTCCTGCTAGCACAAGCCATGCTCTCGCTGAGTGACTGCAGCAATCTATACTGGAAGTTACCAGTGCTCATTTATGCCATCAGCTTTGCCCAGCTCTACTCCACATTTACTTTCCACACACCACTATTCAAAAGCACATCACATCCTCCTTTCCATACAGATTCAATGCAATAGCATGGGAGACTCAACAAAACTAAAGCCATTAGAACATGAGAGAAGACAAACAGCCACCTTTAAACCCCAAAATGTCTGGGGAAATTCATTTTACTTTGTAACAGCTTCATATTTTCTGCATTTAACTTCTTCTGACACCTTCCCCATTGTACTGCTCAGCGTAGTACTGGCCTCTGAACTTCACATTAGGCACTCCCAGTGGAGGTCCCACACGGACCAGGCTGCTTTAACATCCATAAGGAAGTCAGGTGTATGGAAAGCTTCAACCAGTTACAGTAACTGGCAGTGCTGTTTAACACAGGGCAGGCATTTAAATGTGAGGTTAAATATCCTTGGACAAAGTGTTTAATGCAAGCAGATGTGTAAGTTGAGCTCCAGCCTTAGCCTTGCCATACAGAGCTGCGTGAATCAATTTCTTTAGATCTCTGACTAACAGCTCTTGTGTCCAGGCTAAAAACAAAGGGTAGAAAGGAGGTTTTGCAGCTGCGTCAAGAACACTCAGACATTGGAAAGCTCCTGCAAGGCCAAATGGGTGGAAAAACAGGTGGTGGGATAAACTGCTTCACCCTTTGAGACAGGCAAGGGCTCCGGCCTGATCCTACCCAATGGCTGCTGTGGGAAGAACACACAAGGACATGAGGGGAAGGCAGCCTAAATACACTGAGATTATGTACCCTGTATTAGTCAGTGAGTCACAGCAGCAGCTCCAGCTGCAGCTCGCCCACTGAGCTTCCTACTCCCCTCCTCTTGAGAGGGACCGAGCTCCTACCAAGATGCTTGGTTTGAAGACACTAAGCCAGACTAAGGGAAGCTCCAGCCCAAATATGTGAGAAAGATGCTTAAACAGCAAAAAACCCATGGAAGGAGGCGTGGGAACGCCACCCCCTGCTGACCCCACAACCTCCATCACAATCTTGGTGACACGCAATTTCAAGGTAGTTTTGGGGCTCAGTGTCCATCAAAGGAATGATGACCCACAGACCTGGCAATGCTTGTGCTCTCCTGCCAATGCAGGATCATGATACTGGGAAAATAGGGCTCTTCCAAGCTCATTTCAAGGACACTGCCAACACCCTCCATATACATGGAGCCATAATCCAGTCTACTATGGTCTGGTTCATAAGGCTGAGGACTAGACAAAAGATAATTTTGACAATTAAATTCCTCAGTTAAAAAAACTGAGATTAGGAAAACACAGGAGCACGTCAGGCCAGCAGCCAAAGGCAAATGAACTAACCTCCAGTTCACCCCCCTTCAGAACACAAACTATGGGGAGACTCTGAGCATAGGGGGGTGCAAATGGGTCCAGCTGCTGAACTCCAAACCCTTCCTAAAGCTGCAGCACCAGATGTTTGCTTTGCCAGCTACGACAACAAAGCAAATCTCTGAAAGCTCTCCCTCAGCTTGCTCCAGACTGAGATCTCCCCCTCGGTTTTGCAATCGCACCGTCCAAGGTGTAATGTTTCTTCCTCCACTGTCTACAAGGCAACAACAATATTAAAATGGAAGAGTAAAGGCAGTGCTACTCACAGGAGAAAGTGAACCTGCAGAGTAAAATAAGCCATGAATAGAAGCTGCCTCTTATCTTAGTAAGACACAAGATCTGCAATCCAGCGGAAATGATAAAACTGTGCTAACAAAAGCCTTTCAAGTTCAGGCAAAGCTTTTGATGGAGCAGTGATTAAGTTCATGCCTCAGTTTTAGGTAGTTCCACTGACAATTATGAACTACATATACATATGAGAAATGTTGCATTAAGTCACCAGCATTCACGTGGGAAACCTAACAGGGTGGATTTCTCAAGCCCAGGCAGTCAGATGTGCTGAATATAGGGACAGACTGCAGCCCAGGAGAGGAGACCAAAGGGGTCAATCCCTCGTGTGTGCTGTTCCCACAGGCTAAAGTTATAAGTCACAAGTACAAGCCTATAGCGAGCAACATGAGCCAAAAAATGCTTTGAGTCTCACTTGTAGCTCCTCATTATGTGGACAATACACTCTGATGACAGATCAGTGATGGGTAATGGAGCAAACATCCAAATATGCATCCCAAAGACCAAGCAGAGCTCACCCACGCACCACTGCATCAGTGCCAGATTTGCTGTAACTTCTGCAGCAAGTGTCCCCAGATAACCGATCCTAGTGTAGAATCTACACAGGATCTACTCCTACCCTCCACATCTACAATACTCTAGTCAACTATTCACGAGATGATTTCATTATTTGGGAAGCAAAGATCAAACCAGCCTCACTATCAGATACTATTACCATCTTGATTCATTTATTACTGTTTCATTTGCTTTAAAGCAGAGCTCCTGGTTTCAAACTGTAGCCTGGGAGGCAGCTGGGTGGTTCTCACTTTTAGGGGTCAACTTTGAAATCTGATAGAGCTGCTCTGGCAGTGTCATAAGCAGCTTTCCTTCTAGTTTAGGTCTTGCTGCTCACTGCCAAGATGAGCTGAATTGTCATGAGAGCCCTGCAAGAATCATGCTGACATGTGGCTTGTGCACACTATACAATGTATTTGATAGCACATGAAAACACAGACCTCCAAAAAAATCCCTTTGTTGCACTATCAAGGGAAGACAGAAGCAACATACAGGATCCATCCTTCCCAGTGTAGTATTTTTCCCATCCACTCGGGGAAAAAGCCTGGAATCATCACTTGGAAATGATACTTGAATGCACTTTCATGACAATCACAGAATCCCAGACTGGTCGAGTTGAAGGGACCTTAAAGCTTATCCAGTTCCAGCCACTTGCCACAGGCAGAAACACGTTCCATTAGACCAGGTTGCTCCAAGCCCCATCCAACCTGGCTTTGTACAACTTAACATGTTTACTAAGTAATGGTGCCAAACACTGGGAAAAGTGAGACTTCTGGAGAGGCTTATTTCTTCCTCACATGGCTCATGGATTTCAGGTAAATACAGGTAATACCCATGGGATAAGTCCGTGAGTCAGTGTAACGAGGTGGCTCATAGCTCAGCTGGTGATCTCTTTTCTACACTGAAGTTTACAGACACAGCCTATGACAGCCCTAGATTTAACAGGTACACCCCATTTCCCTTTGCAGTGAGCACCTCCTGGCATCACATGGTTCCACAGCTCACCGAGCCCTTTCCCAGGCTGGTTTACGTCATGCTGGTTCTCCAACAGCTTGGCAGGGAGATGCAGGACCTCATAATGGCACAAAAGTCATGTTATAAAACTTTAGGTGTTGTCCGGCTCCCACGGTAGCACAAGAACTGACTTGGCAGATAACCAGGAGCTGCAGGACAGGGCTTGGTGCTGCACCAAGACAATGAAACCCTGCCAGGGCTCAGAGTCCAGCTCAGGGACAGCAAGCAAAGGCCCCTGCTAGTAGGTTGAGCCACTTCGGACATCAAAGCTCTTACAGACCACCTAATCTGCAGCCTGTATGAAGAACCAGCACTCAATTAACCCCGTTTCATCTTATGACTCTGTGCCAGAAGCTAGAGTTTTGTGTTCATCCTTCCATTCCAGGTCCTCTGCAGGCTGGAATCCAACTGCGCTGCTCCCATGTGCTTTGAAAAAGTGATATCCAAGGGCTATTTGTATGTGCAGCAAGAAAGAACAACTCTCAGGAGCAAGCTTGGTATTGGCAGAAAAAGGTTGTTGTAGGTACATGCCATCTCCTCCCTGAACAATCAATCCTCTGCCTGGTGTGTGGTACAAGAACAAGACTTTGCTCTTCATGTGTTAGTGAAGCATTCACTGGTGCTTAACTTCCCCAAAACAATGTAGAAAAAGCCCCCAAAACAGAGGGCATGTGCTCATCTTTGTAGGACTGTTCTCAGAGACTTGCTGGCTTGTATTTCAGACAATTCTCCTTTCCCCCAGTGAAAATTAGCATCACATCTGAACAATAGATACGGGTGGTATTTGAGCAAAGCTGCAGTGACTGGCAATAAATCAATAAAAGTTTAAAAAAGTCATACAGCTTCTGTAGGGACCTTACACTCAGTTGCTGTTATCCCTACATATGTCTCATTTGCAGAATCCCAGCCTGGTTTGTGTTGGAAGGGACCTTAAAGCTCATCCAGTTCCAACCCTTGTCACAGGCAGGGACACTTTCCACTAGAGCAGGTTGATCCAAGCCCCTGTGTCCAACCTGGCCCTGAGCACTGCCAGGGATGGGGCAGCCACAGCTTCTCTGGGCACCCTGTGCCAGCGCCTCAGCACCCTCACAGGGAAGAGCTTCCTTAGATTCATCCTAAATCTCCCCTGTTTATGTTTGAGCCTATTACCCTTGTCCTGTCACTCTTTGATCTTATAAAAAGTCCTTCCCAGTATTCCCTGCAGGCCTTCATTTAACCATTGGAAAACTGTTACCAGGTCTCCCCAGAGCTTTCTCCAGGCTGAACAAGCCCAGCTCTCTCAGCCTGTCTTAATGAGACATCCTTTGATCATCTTCACTGCTCACATATAGTGTCCGACTTAACCAGGAGCAACAAAACATCTATCAGTGCACCAAAAAAGAGACGCTCGATCACCAGGTGTTGCTTTTTCAATAAAAATTTCTCTGTAAACTGACATTTTCTTCTGAAAGTCACTTCTGTAGAGCCTGTGCGTTGAGACTGAACCTCATCTGGAGACAGAACACTGCTGAAATGGTGAGAAACGGGACAAAGAAGAATGATGGAAACAGGATTTGGGCACCAGCCGAATAAACGCAAGAGCCATAATATCCGGAGAGATCCACTACAGTCATTGAACCTCAGAGTAGAGCCTGGGTTACAAAGCAATTCGACATCTCCGTGAGGATCCTGCCAGTGTGATGTTTGGTCTTGGGGGAGGCTCTGAAATTGTAATGCAGCTATTCATGTCATGTCACTGTCAGGATCCAAGCTTATCTCAGCTGCCAATTACGATCATGTTCATGCAGGTGGGAGGTTCTGCCCCAGCCCTCCGTTCTTCTCCACCTTTGGAGCATTATCTCTCCTCCTGCAAATCACTAAAGTGTCTCTGATGTAATGGTGAAACCAAACTGCCCTTTACTGAGGCAGATCACACCCAAGCTGGTTAATCTTCACACCGTGGGGAAGTGGCATATCATACAGATACAATAAACAAACCTTAGAATGAAAGACTACATGTATTAATCTAAGATTACGTAGATTCTCACAGGAAGCTACCAAGATAGTATCAGTAGTTAAGTATTATAAGCCTTTGTTTACCAGAAGCAATTCCCTGACTGGTTCATTTATCATTGCTTGTACCTGATGCACAAATGAGTTTAATTTCAGTTCTGAATAAGTTATCAAGTTTTGGGAAAGCAGTGTTTTTGTCAGTGAACCATCTTCAGCAATACAAATTATTCAGCAGGAGAAATACAATCATTTTAAGTCAGGATCAAGACCACCACAAAGTGCTGCTTCTGATCTACAGCAGCTTCCCCAAAACCACATACTGGGAGCTCAGGGACGTGCAATTACCAGTGGCTGCTTCCCCCACATCATTTCAAGCACAGCCATTGTTTGTTTAGGATAGCTGAAGAGCCCAACACACTGCGCTACTCTTAAGCCATCCTAAACAAGAGATGCATTAGTGCAGCCATCTGTGGGTGACCAGCTGCAAGGCATGTGGTTTGGAACACCAACGGCCCATGCTGGGCTGTGGGGCTGGTTCAGCAGCCAGATGGCCAGTCAGCACCTAAAACACATGGAACAGATCAGGGAGCAGGTGATGAGGCTGAAAGTAGGGCACAGAAAGATATGAAATAGAGATGTGGCTGAGTGCTGGGAAAGAATCTCACCCATTACTTTGATTGAGCGTCCCAGCTTATGAACAGGACATTAATTGCAAGATTTAGCAATCCAGGCAGTTAAGATTTTTGTTCACCTTAGGCAAGGCATTCAGCGCTGAGAACAGTCTTCATAGTTGGGATTGTTCAAAATTTGCATCTTTGGCCTCTCCAGTGCATTCACTTTGGCTTTATGCAAATAAAAATAACACTAACAGTTATATCTTCTGAGTCAGAAGCTTCAGGTAAGGCAGCTCAACACTCGAGAAACAAGACAAGCACGCGCATTTCTCAAGGCAGGGTTAAGGTTTGATGTATTTATATTCCAGTGGCGAAATGCTAACCTGCGGAATGCAGGTGACTAAAACGGTTACTTCTTACCTAGTCTGAGTTCTCCAAAGTTCCCACACCCAATCTTCTTGCCCACTCTGAAGTTGGGTCCCACCATCAGGACACCAGAAGATGCCGATGAGCTTGGTCGAGAACCGTGTCCACTCCTTCCCGGCATTCCTTTCGTCGTCCGCTGCCTTTCATCCTTTTCCCTATTAGGATGGTCCATGATCTTAGTGAAACCTCTCTGCCAGCAAGCTGGCAGAAAGGAGTTGGAATACACACTCTTCTCTTTAGAACAGAAATATATATCCAAAAGTATCTGAGTCAGGGTTCAAGAGAGTCATGGAAACGCATGGGGCTCTTTTGGCACTGTATCCAGTTCCTTAATGCATCTTGATAATGTACCAAGGGGTCGATTATGCTCTTGAGAACTCAATAAAGGCAGGTTGCTTTTGGCTTCTTACCTGGGGAAAAGAAAAAGGATATATGAAGTAAAAATCGTTATTTTAAACTACCCAGCAAGAAACATAGAGGCGAACGTCCAGAATGTTCCTGGCCTCGAGGAAATTCACAACCAAATGGAAACTCTACCATTACCTTAATTTTCTGATAAAAATCCCCAAAGTGACCAAGAGAGACAAATGCTGCCCATCCACTGCCTGCTACTGGAGTTATTGGGACTCACACCACACACACTAACAAAGGCAATATCAATTACACCAGCATGTCAGGTGGAAAATGCAAGCCCACACCCCAGCTTTAAAGCAGCTTTGGAGTGCAGAGTCTCTTTTCTTCTCACTTTATGCATTTATAAAGTACTACACAAAAGCCAGACAAAAAAAGAGAAGCGGGAAATAAAAGGTATCAAGAGAAGAAAATACTGAATTATCCTTCATTTTCCATCTTTTAAAGTCGACCTCAGATATACCTGCTGAGTGAAACTGTTGTCTTACAGAAGTGACCAAAAGCAGCAGGCAAGTCAAGATTTATTACTTTTAAAGAACTAGAAATTTCCTGACAGTTATATCAACACACAGTTCCTGTTACCAATGTGATTTATTTCCCAAAGAAAATGAAACTTGGGAAAAATAGACTTTCTAATGGAATTGGGTGAGGTACTCAAGGGCCAAGATCTTCTCCAGCAGCCTGTGCTGATGACTGGTAAACAAAAGCCGGACAGTTCTCCCACAGAAACTGAAATGCCCCTTCCTCCTGTATGTCCAAACTTGTCACCACCATAAGCAATGGCAGGCAACCCCAGGCAGTGCACTGATGAATCTCACAAGTGTTAGACTGCTAACTCTATCAAAAGAGGACAAGAAACAGATACTTCTTAACCCATATAGGCCAAATGGTGCCCCTGTGCCTGTCTCATCCCAAAAGAGACAGGCAGGAGCTGTACAGACCCTCCTGGGTCCTGCTCCACATGTTCAGTCATGGGAGCACAGAGCAAATTGACATCTCATTCTGAGACCTCTCCTAGGTCAAAGGATCACAGGACAGTTTGGTTTGGAAGGGACCTTAAAGCTCATCCAATTCCAACCCCCTGCCGCGGGCAGGGACACCTTCCACTAGAGCAGTTTGCTCCAAGCAACCTGGCCTTGAACACTGCCAGCAATGGGGCAGCTACAACTTCTCTGGGCACCCTGTGCCAGCGCCTCAGCACCCTCACAGGGGAGAACTTCTGCTTAAGAGCTCATCTCAGTCTCCCCTCTGGCAAGTTAAAGCCATTCCCCTTGTCATGGCCCTACAGGCCCTTGTCCAAAGCCCCTCTCCATGTTTCCTGGAGCCCCTTTAGGCACTGGAGCTGCTTTAAGGTCTCCCGTTCAGGAGCCTTCTCTTCACCAAGCTAAACCAGCCCAGAAAGAACAACTTTAACACCCAGAATGAGTAACTTTAACACCACGTTGCAATTGGTTTTCACTGCTTTTGTTCATTTATTATTGCAGGCTTCTACATCAGCCAGAGCGCTTGCAAGACTCTATCACGCTCCATCTTCACAGGAATGATGATGTGTATATTAGGAAGAACCTGAGGAACTAATAACAGCATAAAGAAGCATCCATACATGTGAATAGATGCTTCATGCAATGTAATCCCACAACCCCACCTAACTTCCACAGTTTATACCAATGCTTAGAACCCAGCTCAGGTTGCACAGGTTACAGCCCACAGGACATGTCATCCAGCCTGTGACTCAGAAGCCCTTTTCCCTAGAGGGAAAAGCAGATGACGCAAAGGTGCCATCTTGTTGTCACTCTGCACAAAGGTAGGTCTCAGCAGAGAATATTCATACAGCACATTAGCAGCAAACCCAGGAGGTCTGAAAATCATCAGGTCGCTGAGAACCAGCATGTCATTTCCATAATACCAGTTTGGCCATACCAGCCTAGAAACTGCAGTGTCAAGCTCCAAACATGGGACTAAGTAATGTGTGAAAAGCCATTCAATGGCTTAGCTGAAGACAGAGTTGGAGACTTTCACATACAAGGAATTCAGTAGTTAGCATTACCAAGCTTTAATTGTCCTTCAACTTAATTCAAGATTTAATACTTAAAACTGAATATGGATAAGCAGAAAGCATCCATTACAGGCAAACAGGATGAACTGGTTTTTCACCATAGACATCCCAACAGACTTTCAGCTGCAGTATTTGTTTTGGAAGGGTGAACTAGCGCTGATTCTCAAAGTTGCTTGCATAGACACAAGCACAGTTGTATTTGCTTTGTGAAACCAGCTTGTAGAAGCAATGACGATAATTTTATCAGGTATGAGAAAAAGCACTTTGGTTGGACCCCAACCTGTCCCTGGAGGAGAGGGTCAAACAGAAGAGGCAAAACTCTGACAGGGATTAATCATAGCAGAGGAAAACGGAATGCTGCAGTTTTTATAAAGCTGCAAACAGGTTTTGCTTTTTCTTGCTCATTCAGCTAACAGTTCCACGGCCAGTAGAGAGCACAAGAGCCAACATAAGCTAAAACCACCAGAAAAGGTTTTTAAACCAAATGAAGTGGATTGGGAATAGCCAGGCTGTTAAGAACACACTACAGTGCCTTCCTGTGTGATGCCAGAAGCAGCTGAACCTTCCTCCTGCCATGGAGTGCTACCAGCCTTCACCCTGCAGAGCAGATGGATCCACACAGTGAGGCGGCTTTGCAGCAGAACCTGGTGCCTAGGTGAGGATCTACTCAAAGCTGCTTGGCTACCTGCTGGCACAAGCATTGTTATAGAGAAGCGTTCTACCAGCTATGATAAAATGGAGCTGAAAACCACCAAAAGGTGAAGGTGCACAATTCATCATGTTTCAAACCACTGACATGAGCTGGCCTTGATCACAGGGTCGGTGGTGCTCCACAGTGCTTGACGGCACAAGTACATCAATTCTCTGAGGGCTCCAGCCCTCCTGAGAGTACAAGCCCTCCTGAACCTCAATATAACTTCCCCTTCCTCCAGACCAAAGTCTGAACTCAGCTCAAGTCTCGTGTGCTGAATTTCAGATCTGACATCAAAACACACTACCTGGTTTGACACTTGCTCCATCTCACTCAGTGCACCTCAGATGGGACAAGTAGCTCCATTCTTGTCAGGCAGGTGAAGTGTGGAGCTCCATCACATCTTTCCTGGCTAGTGAAATAAGTTGTTAATGGTTACAAGCCACTAAGCCTCCAGCTTTCCCCTGTTCTTCATCTATGTAACGTCTCTCCAGGGAGAAGGATGGAAAGGTTATGCCTGACAATCTGCAAACACTGACCATTCTCTCTCTCCACTGAAAGCCTTCAACAAACAGGAATTCAGATCAGCAATGAATGAGTGAACCAAACATTTGAGAACCCCTTTGTTATGGCCAGCCCTATGAGCAGGTCCCAGCTGTCAGCACACCAAACAGCACAAAGATCTTTCACTATTGTACCTACATCCTAAAACAAGCTGTAGTAAATATGGCATCAAGTATGGCTTCTGAGGACTAACAAAGCGCTTGGCTTTGGCAGAGAAGTGGCAAAAGAATGAAGACAGGACTGTAACTTGAAGTCAGCTGCATGAATATTTAAAGACTACTCGGAATGACTATTTCCTGCCACGATTCAAACCTCTTCATAATGATTTTCCTTCCTACCTTGCCACCCACTCAGCAAGATTGCTCCTGAAAGTTACTTCCATTTAAACAAAGCTGCATGAAGATATTTCCCTAACAGTGACTCAGTCCAATTCCAGTATTCATTTCACTGCAATATAGTTGGAGGCAAGGGAACAGTTGTTTAATGAAAGATACGGGCTTGAAAGGAAATTACTAAGTAAAAACCCCAAACCAACTGTATCGTACATACTACAGAACACTAGAGACCCAAGATCTAAATCATAGCCTCACCTCCATTGATAAAATCACAGAGCCAGAGCTACAAACCAGCTTCGAGGCGGCGTTGAAGGCAGCTGCCATTCACACTGTGATCAGTAGCAGAGTCTAGCATGAAGGAGGTTTAATCGCTTACCAAGCTCTCATTATGGCACAGAGACATTGCTCACAGCCATCCAGACTCCTCAATGAAGTCCTTAAGTCTGAAAGCTGCAGTAGGACAATGCAAACAAAAGACTGGTAAGAAGAAGCCAAAGCAATGCTTACTCAAGGGGTAACGGATTCAAACTGAAACAGGGGAAGTTTAGACTGGATATAAGGAAGAAGTTCTTTACTGTAAGGGTGGTGAGGCACTGGAATGTGTTGCCCAGGGAAG
>JASSUY010036941.1:0-40869 GCA_032466535.1 Forpus xanthops | reverse complement strand
CAAAAATCCAAAACACAGTACTCACCAGCTACTGCTTAAAGAAAAAATAACTGCTGCTGCTGAACCCATGACAAATATGTATATTGTTTTTTTCCCTGTGAATTGTGTGAGGTGGTGATGATGTTCTAGCACACACCCCCCCCTTCACCTCTGCTTTGCCTTATGCATTGGACACAGTTTGGAGAGGGAGCTGTTATATATGTCAGTACTGTGATCTAATTCCTTTCTCTAGTTCTTAGTGTAATGGAAATAATAAACGTCATAAAGCTAGAAAATCCAATACTCTAGAAAATCCACCAGGTTGGTCGCGTATAAGGGAGGCTCTCTACAAGGGAGTAGTTTGCCACTGGGCTGATGGGGGCTCATTGCAAGGATCAGATAAGATAAGGTGAGCAAAGTCTTTGCCAGTCATGTAGATGGGAAGTGAGGGCAGTTACTTTCCCAAAACTCCTTATTTTCTGAATGTAAGAAGTCTCTGTATCAGTTAAATTAAGAAATAGGTCTTGGAAAAGGTCATGCAGGATCTTTGTGTAGGAAGTGGGTTAGATTTGGGTAGTGCCTGAAAAAAACACTATTTTCATTGTGCAGCAGGAGGAATAAATCTGACACTGATTACTCAGACTTTTTTTTTTGTTTGGGCTTTTGGTTGGTTTTTTTTTTTGTGTTTTTTTTTTTTTTGTGTGGTTTGTTTTTTGTTTTTTGTTTTTTTTTGTGGGTGTATTTTTTCAAAAATCCATTTCAGAATTCCTGGTCCAGGTTCAGCTCAGATACTGTCCAGAATCAGCATGCATATAATGAAGTTTGATGAAAACCCAGGTATAGCTAGTGGAATTGAGGTTTGTTTTTTATGTTTTTATTAAGCTTGGTATAGGAAAGCAACTCAGCTAAATCCACTGCAGAAGTTGACTCACACACCATCTGAGGGTGTTTGACTTAGCATATGCCTCTTCATTTATCTAATGTTGATGTCAACGATTTGTTGGGTTTTGATACAGTGTTTCCCACTTTTCTGTTTGTTTCCTTCCTATAGTGGCTGTGTACCCAAAACATTTTGACATTTTTCTTGTGCAAATTATCTCTGGCCCTGCCAGAAATTTAGTCAAGTCTTTTGGTATGATAAGTTATTTGGCTAGGTTTCTCCACTTAGGACTGGACTTTATGTTATTTCACTTCATTTTATGTTTTTTTCTTGCCTGAGGATTTGAGTATAGAACAGTCTCACCTTTTTTTGGGGCAAGTGATGTTGAGTCAAAGCTACAGCCCTAAGAAGCACTTGTGAAAGATTTCTGTCTCTCTGAGAAGGAGAGACATTTTTTGCACTTAGCCTTCTTTTTTGCCACCTCTTGGGTTTTATGTTTAATTTAAAAATATGTTTTCTCCAAATCTTGTACATCTGCTTTAAATGTAGCCAGTATATCAATTCCTAGCAGGCTTTACTTGACAAATGTGGAGGGTTTCTCTTAGCAGGGAAAAAAATGCTGTCTAAAGTATCCTTTTGGCTTAAAAAAGAACAAGAAAAGCAATTGATGTATTTGATTTAGGGATACAAAATTAGTGTGTGTCTGGGGGGAATCCTTTTTTTTCTTTGTATTTTGCAGTATGGTCTGTGCTGAGCTACTCAGTAAATATTGATTAGCACCTAGCCTTGGGAAGTACACATGTCAGGATCAATTCACTGAGGGTCGTTTCTTCTCCTGTCCTGACAGTGAGGGCTGGGGCACCTTTTCCTCTTTCTAAAAAGTATAACAATTTGAGTAATCCAGGTGTTGGTTTAAGTTGCTTCCATTAGTACAAGAGGGCTGAAATCTGACAGCAGAAATATGATAAGGGGTGTAAGATGTCAAGAAGGTGGAATTAAAAAGTATGGGAAGGTTTGCCTTTAAAGGAGGAGGTTGGGGAGACAGGTTTTTAAACAGGTACATTTTTATGTCAGAATCCATTATTTTGCATTGTCACATTATTGCTAGGCCTATTTATGGGTGAATGTAACGAAGCAAAAGAGGTTTTAGTCACTGATCTTGTTCTTTCTCTCTTTAGTGCACATTTTCTGTGTCACTTCTATGATCTTTTAGGTTTTCATTGTTTATTTACTCTGCCACTGTTACTTCTTGAATTCTTTAAATCATTGCCTATCTAGATGGGAATCTGTACGAATTATTCTTGCAGCTTTAAGACTTGCTTGACAGGAGGAGAGGAGAAGAGAGCTTTTGTCCCCTAGGGAACTGTGACCATTTAGAATGGGACAGATTTGGTTTGCTTTGAGAGAGATGCTGTGATGGGTGTGTGCTGCCTTTTATGTTGTTTCCTATCTGTTGGGGCCTCTTGTATGAAATCTTTTGGGCTGCTGGGATCCTTATGCAGTTGCATACTGTTAGCAGACAAGATAATTATATTTTTGAAGGATAATAGAAGTGTGTGGGGAAAGGTAAGGTAGCATAGACATTTTTCCTTATTTTGGGAACTTGCATTCAGATTTTCCACGGAACAGAAAAGGGTAGAGTTTTCTGTATGTATGAATATAAGCCAACACAGTGTGATAGAGAACAGACTGGACATGTTTCCCTTTGCTCGTTCCCCATGGAAAACCTTGATTGCCATTTCCTCAAATATGTTAATGTCTTGCATGAAACCCTTTAAAATAATTTTCCACTTGATTTTCCTGCCTTTCATCAGAGGCAGGTACTGGAGGTAGGGAGGGGCCCATTAAATCTGAGTGTCTGTAAGTCTCTTTAAATTGATGTTAGGAGTAAGGCAGAGAGAGACAGAAATGTGGTATGAGGTAAAGGATTATGGTTTTGTGGGAGTGAAGCTGGGTTTCTAAATGGTATCTTTAGTCACAAAATGGCATTTTGGTTCTGTTTCTCTTTATTCTGATATGTAATATATTCTTCTGTTCTTTGTTCCTGAAAGATTCAGTATAGCTGGAATAGGTTGTCTTAAAAATTACATTGTCTTTGGAAAAAGAGTAGCTGTCTTAAAAAAAATAATTATGATTAGTAGCAGATACCTCATAATTCTGGGTATGATCTTTCCAGGGGAGAATACATAAGCACTTGAATGTCAGTATATACCTGTATGTTCAGTATGCATGTTGGAATTTGCCTTTTGCCAACTATTTTGATAGTAAATGTGGCTCATTTGAATTTTTACAGAAGTGGGTGTGAAGCATATTTACATAATAGAAAGAATGCTCAAGAATTTTTTGAATGGGACTTCATCTCATTCTAGTAGCGAACTCTATCCTGTTCTGACATTAATGCATCTTTGCTTTTCTTAGTAGGTGACTTGACCTTTATATTCCATGTTTTGGTAAGGGGATGAAAATACAGGATAGCTCAAGTTAGTCATTTGGAAATGGAGGCGAGGAGGCACATTAGCTCTTCTAAGGAGGAGTTGTGATCTATAGCTTCTTGAAAACTCATGAAAACTAATACTTGTTTCTTTTTTTTCTTCTCTTTTTCCACCCTTTAGGAAATACTGTTGTGCTGAGGAAGAAAGCAGCTCCCTGCTCCTTTTAACACACCCCCCCCTTTTTTTTTTCTTTTCCTTTTCTCCTTTCTCCTTGCCTGAATTAGAAGCTCCAGGAATGTGCTAATTGGCTGTGGCCTCTTCAAAAAGGTAAGAGGTAATTGTTGTTTGCTTTTTGAGGTGTCTTGCCTGCTCAGCTCCTTCTGGAAAGGAGGGTGATGTTAGCTTGTCTACATAAAGTTTAAACAAGCTTTCTGGTTAATGTGGACTGCCCTTCTAACAGTGTGATGCAAAATGAAGCTTTGTGCACTTCTCTCTCTACTTCAGTATGCAGAATACAATCCCTTGGGAAAAACTGGAAGATGAGATACGTTTCAAATGATTGCAGAGAAAATAAACTAAGTAACTGTTGTACTGCAGATTAATTAACTAAACCTTTGTCTGAATATCAGCTTAAATGAAAAGACAAGGAGGTAGATCTGGAGAAGCCAAGTTGAAGAACTGTGTCTTGAAGAGCGCTTATTTTATTATTACTGTCTATGTACATCTAATCTGATAAATGTAGAAATTTTTTGGTTGTTCAGTAGTCTTCTTGTTTTGGTTTTAAACCTGCTTGTCTTTTCTGGGGTCTGCATAGTTTCATGGCTGGTTGTTCCACTGTCAGATAAAGATAGGAACCAGCTGGAACCCTAGCTCTAGTTCTGAATGGTGTATTTTTGCGAAGAGTTGGCAACAGATGGCAGTTCTTTGCTTCTCCAGCCTTCCCTTTAGTTTTGGGAAAAAAGTGCAAAATGTGGTGAATGGGAGTTCAAATGGAGTGTCTTTTCTGTAATACTTCTAAGCAATTAAATTTTGTAGTTACCTGGTGATGTGATCCACATGCAATCCATGTCTGTCTTTCCACTTTGAGACATTCAGTTTATATATAAGGGTATACAAAGTACAGAAACTAGTGCTGTGATTCATAGGGCATCCAGAACTGCATGAATAAACTTAAGTCAGTTGCTAGACAAATTGCATGTATAGTTTAGTACCAAAACTCAGTGTTTAGATTTGTGTTTGCTTAGGAACTGGCTTAAGTGCTTTGAGATGTCGTTTTCCATTCCATCTTTGTGGTAGACATTAATGCTCCTTGTAGTGGAGGCAGTATGTTCAGTGTAGACCTCAGCCATGCCAGATCACAGCTGGTAACTTAAACCAGCTCTGAGGAGGGGTTTATGCTAACTGGTTGGGCTCTGAGCTGGGGAGGCCGGTGTGTGATATACACTCTTCTGCCAGATTTGTTCTGTGGTGCTAACTTTTGTGAGGGGTTTGGAAAGACAGTGCAATGTAATAATGTCGTAAATTGCCCCAGTGAGATTTGTCAGAGTTCATTTGTCAGACCCCTCAGACTGACTAAGTACACTAACTTATCAAGGATAAGCTGCAGACAGGTAATGTGCCTTGGGATGTTTTCTTTCTCATTCTCCATCTCATTTTTGACAGTGCAGAGGCAAGCTAAGTATTGAATGGCCGCTACTAGGTGCCTGGCTACCTTCTGCAGTAAAGCTAATGACCTAATGGGCACACGTGTCTTGGAGACCTTCAGCTGAAGCAGAGACAAGGAGAAACATTCAGACCGGCTAAAGGGTTCTTGAGGAGCTTGCAATTTCCCCAGGGCTCCTTCTATGTAATTACCTGTCTATCTCTTTGTCTCCTATCTTTTAATGCAGGAGGAGTGTCAGACTCCAGGCCGCTAATCTTTGTTACTATGGAAAGGCTGGTTACCCTCCTCCTCTTGCACTTCAGAAATGGCAATCGCTGGTCCCCAGCTGGTTCCATGAATCTGACTTAAAAATGGATGATAGCTTTTCTCCTTGGTGCCAGATTAGAGAATGCAGCTGCCTGCGCTGTTTCAAGCAGTCATTGCCTCTGCCACTGATGCTGCAGCATGCTGAGAGGAGCCTTCAGAATCTGCCTTGTGGCTTCTGAACCTGTTTTCTCACAGACAAGTGAAGGCTCTGTAAAACTCCTTTGAACACAGAATTTTGGGGTACACTGAGATGTGGGAGGCTTGGCTGAGCTGCAGCCTTGGAGGAAAGCTTCTATTAAGATTTCTACTTCCAGCTGAGTTTTTGTGCAGTTTCTGAATACCTGGGTTGGGGGACGAGGGGAGCACAAGCTTTGCAAGCTGTGTTGCAGGATCATGGGCATCAGTTGTTGCTGTCTCCCTCCAAGCATGCATCTTACTCAGTGATGTGCAGCAGAGATAAGTGCCCTGCTCCATTCATAGGTTTAGCTGAAAGACTGTGCAAAGCCCGCTGCCATTTCTCTCTGACTGCACGCATCTGTCCCTCTCACATGGCACTGGATATTTGGAGGGGATTCACTGCCTGCTGCTCTCCTTTCCCTGCTCATGCTTCCTGAGTTGCAGCATGTTAGACTGATTGTCCCTCCAAAGCCAAAGCCGTGGTTTGGGAGCAACTCCAGAACAAACACCTTATTTCTGTGCTCTCCTTTCTGTCCTTGCCAGGAGATGGAAACTGTCCCCATGTCAGACAGGGTCCCCTTCCAGCTGCTGCAGTGACTTGTGCACCCAGGAAATGTACATTGCTAAACCCCTTTAATGGTACCTTTGTAAAACGTGCTTTAGCTGTCTGTGAATGTATGGTATTTAAGCAGCAGAGTCTGTATTATCAAATGTAATCATGCAGACTATTCCTCGGGGTGGAAAGCTTTGTGAGGAGAGGCAGGATGTGATAGTGAAATTTGAGAACCGAAGCAAAAGGAAATTCTTGCCCATGCGTTGGGAGGAGAGCAGGTAGGGAGAGGTGGAGGATGGGGTGCCCTATACCCCTTCCTGGACTGGAAGTATTGAAGGAAGACAGAAAGGAGGGGAGACTCGGGGTAGGGACAAGACAATGAAAGAGCAGTCTGGCTAGTGGCCCACAGTTTGCCATGTTTTGTTTGCTGCCTTTAATGCTGTGCTTTCTTCCCCCATTTCCTCTAACTAAATTTGGGCAAAGATCATTAGCAATTTTTTTTGTTCCTTGAAAGAGCAAACCCATACCTCTGCTGGGTTTGTTTCAGATGATATGTTTCTCAGCAGTGCATCTAGAATTGTGATTTTGCACTGATTCTTGAAAGAACTTTCCCTCATTATTTCCCCTGTTTTCCTTTCTCTTATTTGTGTCAACCTGAACCATCTCCAAAGGAAAGGTGATACTGCTGCTAGCTAAGATTTCGAGTGGGTGGCAGTCTGTATGTTAAGCAGCATCCTGTAATAAGTTACCTGCCAGTGGGAAGCTACCCTGATTGTTTATATTTTGCTTTTCATATATAAATCAAGGTCATAGCTGTGAGCCTTTGTGAACATTTCAAAAAGGTGTTTGTTTCAAGTTGTGGATTTTTTTATCCCCCTCAAATCCTTTGAGATAAGTTTGGGGTTAGGATTTCTCATTCGATGACTGAATTCAGTAAAATGAAGTGTCTGTCAAAGTTATATTGCACCTTATGAGAGAATGACAGGTTCTTCCAGAGTCTTCAGTTTGCAAAGCCTTAACTTACTCTCAGTTTAAACCAGGACTTTACCACTGCTTATGGCCTTTAAGAACTTGATTAACTTCTGTGTTAATGAGCCTGTGCTCTCTTGTTTTTTAATGAAACCTTTGATATTTCTCTGATTTTCATTTCATGAATTTTACAAATTTTAATTTTTAATTCTGTTATGGGGGAGATTTTAATCTGAAAAGCTTAATTGGAGAAGAAAAACAATTTCCATCCCAGCAGTGCATTTTTTTCAGGTTATTTTTATGTTTAGAATCTGTTTGTGGTGTGTATTTAAAAAATGTAATTAGGAAGCTGGAATGCTTATTTTGTACCCCCAAAAATATGATTTTAGACATCTTTAATGGTTTTAAATGCACAAAGAGAGAGTTCAGAGCTAAATTGTGCTTAAATTTCTTTCAAAGACAAGGTCTAAGCAGCAGAGTAAAAGTCTGGCATATGTAAGCACAAGAAGCTATGTCAGAATGGTAGTAAGAGCTGTGATTTTCAGTTTTCTTACCCTTTTAGCTTTTTGGGACAGCCCTTTTCTGAAGGCAGACTTTACAGGTCCTAGAATGAGAGTAAGTGAATAGGGTTGTGAAGAGAGGTGATGAAAAGACTGCAAGGGCTTGCCTCAGGGCATCTGTATCTGTATGGAGGGCTATAAAGTACTGTCTACATCTCCCACTCTCCCCTTCCTAACTATGGCAATGACCATTTGTTGTTGCTGGTTAAACCCCTTCAGTTCTTCAGTGTTAGATCTAGTTATGGGGCACTTGGCTTTTCTCCAGTTGCAGCAGTTATGGTCTGCCTGCCTCAGTGCTATGAGGTTTTCAGTACTCCTCACAGTTGTCGTGTTTGAGGTGTACAGACCTACTTCTTAATACAAAACCGAGTTTAGTTATTGAAGAGTAAGTCCTGTGTGGAGTGGTGTGCTCCCTTGTGCTGCAGCCTCCTTTCCTTCCCTGCTCCAACACCCCAAAGAACTACCGTTGGATCATTATTCAACTGCTCCTTGCATCCACTCACAAGGGGTGAAAGGATGCCTCTGGAGGCCATGCACCTACCCACCGTCATCCCTGGTGAGTAAGTAATTGCGCTGATCATTGAGGTGGCTGCGTATGCTCTCTAAAGCTTTGCAGGTCTCCTAGGCAGAGTTCTGGCTGTGGTGGAGCAATGGGGATACGAACTGACAGTCTACAGGAAGGAGTTCTTGGAAAGAGCCTGTGTCATTAATCTATTATTAGCGGCTGAGGGGAGCGAAGTGTAACACATGGATATCAGTGTCAATGGCAGGTTTTGGTAGTTTGCTTTTGCTTATATTACCTGTTATTCCCTCAAAAAGAAAGCTGGAAGGCCCAAATCGAAGGTGAACGTTGTTGAAGTTAGCAGTGAAAAAAAGACCTGCTTTGTTGCCAGATTTCCTTACAAGTGAAACTTGCTCTCTGCTAAGGAGCAACCCATCTGGGTGCATATTGCTCCATCCTTCAGCTATGTGATAATGCCTGTAAATTCCGTATATGTTTCAACAATATGCCCATTCAAAAAAAAATGAGTAACAAAAATCAAACTAGCTGACTTTTTCTTCCCTAAGCCAAGTATTTTAAAGTACAAACGCAAAATCATGAGTTGATATTTCAAAACTGTCTTCTACAGTTTTGTTTGTGTCTCTTCTACTGTGTCAAGTATACGAGTGGTTTAAGTCTAGAAGATGTGATGCTGCCAGGGGTGTTGGGAGGGCTTAGTACTACTTATTGCCAAGGTGGTGGTGGCAGGGATCGTAGTCACATCTCATCGCTTTTGGGTTTACCACATGGGAAGACTCCTGTTCAGTTAGCCCAGGCATTATAGCAGAGAGTTGCACTAGCTGCAGGGCAGAAGGTACTTGATACTACAGGAAGCCTTGTATTCCAAAGAAATTTTGTCTGGAAAATTCTGTGCAGATTTGAACTGGCTAGGTAAATTTATACTGGAAATTGCTTTATAAAATGTGATCTGAAACATTTTTGATCTGGTGCTGATGGCCTTAAAAGCCAGATGATGTGCATCAGTGACTCATGGTCACTTAACTGCCGTGCTGTGTGATGTAAACCAGATCTTCTTTGGTGCCTTCCCATGTGCAGCCTTGTCTGTCTGAACCATGAATTTCAGGCTTGTGCTTATAGTCTGTGGTGCATAACATAAACAGGCTCTTCTCTTGAAAGAGACCTTTTAAATCACTTGTGGCACAAATGCAAAGTTTACAGCCACTTCAGTAATATTTTACCTACGGTTTGCCATGATGGGACAGGAATTTAGACTTAGTATGACTCCGGGGCTTAGATTTCCCCTTCCTCTCACCTTCTTCTCTACTCTTCCCTATGTATGAATTTGTTAAGATTTTAGGCTTAATGATCGTTCCATCTTCTCTGTGGGCATTGTTACAAAAGAATGGATGCTTAACTTCTCAGGGAAGATAAAGGAAGAAAAAGGGAAGAAAAAAGTGAAGGTGATGGGGTGGTGTTGTATGGGGGTTTTGTTTGTTTGTTTTTTCTTCCCAAACACATTTGAGTATTTGTGACATTCATGAAATCAATTGAATAGAGATGAAAATTTGGTATATGAAGCAAAGCACTGTTTGCCAGCAAAATGAGCAGCTATGATATATTTCAGTCTTCAGATGCTTGGCTGAATAATGGTGACATATGATTTTGCTGCTAGAACTTGAGATTTTGGCGTTCATATGCAACTGTGAAATCTGTAGGCATATACTGTGGCAGAAGCTGTCTTTATTCATATACAGCACATGGTATTTGGCTAGGAGAAAGTTCTTCGCTGTCTAAGAAAGTCGGGTTTTTGATGGAATTGACTGCCGTTTGTGCTTCATATTTAATTTTTTTTTTTTTTTTCTGGAAAGACAAATGAGTTGTCTGTATTAATGGCACTGTTGTTTTCTCCCTGTTCCCAGCAACTCAGTATTTCCTTGGCTCCTTCTTTCCATGCTGTTTCTTTCCAAGCTTGTAATCAGAATTACATATGATGATATCCATCTGTATATTCCAGCAGGGAAATAGAGCCTTGGATGAGTTTTGGACTGTGGGACTTTTCCTTCCTCACCTCTCTTTAAAAGAATTTGTTGTATGGTCAGGGGATAGTGGGGTATCAATCCGAATGGCCTAATAAAACACTTGGTATAAGGAGAATGGAGTGTAAAAGGAAAAGGATGGGAGTATGGAAGTGGCGGTTCACCAGTGTCACATTAATAGAATCCTCAAATCAAGTGCTCATTTGTTGTAACCAGAGGTTAATTAATCAGAGTGACTAGATAAAATGATAAGCTGCTTTTAATGAAGTGAAGCAGCTTTATTAGCAGTAAACAAAATGCAAAATATTTGGTGTCTGGCAGATGTGGTTTTCATGGGGACTGTGGTTTGCCACCAGCTCTGGAGTGTGATAGCCTTTTCCTTGCTGCACTCTGCAGGCCATGCTGTCCGTGTTTCAGCGTGTGGCATACTCAGAATGCAGGCGACTGAATTAAATCAAAAGCAGGTATAACATTTTAAAAACAGAAGAAGAAATGTTGCTTGCAGATCTCTCTGTGCCAGAAACTAGCATTTGGCAACTTTCATACTTTGGGTGATACTGTTTTTCTTTGAGTTAGCAGGCTTTATGCTTACACAGCAAGCTAGCAAGCAAAAACCATGTGTGGATTTACAAGTGTGATGCTGTTTGAAAAGCAGCAATATGATACTGCCTGGTAACTGCTCACATAGCCTGAAAGTAGTCCGTAGTTATCTACCAATTTGCAACTTAGGAAATGCACCCCGGATATGCTACTTTTGTGTATGTTTAGGTGGAGTGGCAAAGCCAAGCATGTCACTGACTGATTGAACTGGAGCAGACTTGCTTACTCTTGTTCAAATGATCCTTTACCCTCAGCAGCACATCTGTGCTGCTGTAGTGTTCCCCAGTGTGTCTTTTGAAAAGCTGTAGAAGCCATCAGATGTGCTACAATATGCATGGCAATGCAGGGCTGTAGTAGGAAATAGCTAAAAAGTCCTAGATTAAGTGAATGACATGTACAAGGGAAGCTTTGTGGAATGGTGAAGCCATTTACATTGGGCTAAATTAAATTAATGTAAATGTCCACATTTAGGCTTGAAATTAACTTCATTTATGACTGTATAAAGATCCTTTTTGAAGTAACCTCAAAGTTCATAAAAGTCACTTCACAGCAGACTCCTTACAAACTAGCTATGTGATAAGGTTACTGTAGTTCTGTGAACAGAAGTAGAAATGGTAGATAAACGTGGTGTGAGAATCGGATGCTGGCAAGTAAATTGTCTTCCCCCACCAGCCTTTCCTTAAAAGACTGTGCTTCCCACCGCCATTCAAGTGTAAATCCCTTTGCAACAAAGAGGAGGCTGGCAGCTCCACCATTTCGAGAGTATAAGTGATCTCGCATGCTTCAGTTGAAAGGTTGAATCCCTGAAACAGAGAATGCTGCTATAGATGGAAACTTTCAAAAGGCTGGTGAGAATGGCGGGAGGAAAAGTTGTTGAGATCCTTTAAAACGCGCTGACAATTTTTGTCTTTACCATAAAATGACCTAGAGACAATCTTGACAAAGGGAAAGCTGCTATTCAGGTGAGGTTGAAATCACCAGCACTAGGAACAGGATTTTACCTGTTATCTCCCTTAGGAACACAGCACGCTGCTCTGCTTGCCAGCACTGTATGTGGTGCCAATATTTTGTCTACAGTATGCATTGAGTCCCTCTTAGTTTTCCTGTTTGGATTTTTTTCCTCTCTAGCAACTTTGTGTTGGGAGTCTGAAAGCTTCAGAATTGTAACTTCTGGGTATGCAAAATAGAGTAAGGAATTGTGGAACTTGTTTTCACACTGAAAGGATGAAGTTAATGTAGCACTTTCTAAAAACCTTGTAAATATTTGACTGGCTACTTGGCAACACACCTGAACTGACTGAGTTAATGCTTAATGTGAGAGTGCATGGTTTAGGTGATGGTGTGAGCAGTAGTTCACTGTAGAGACACCTGTGGCCCCTGTTCCCCAAGGTCTGCAGGTGGGAGTAGGTGTGAGATGGCTGTGTCCACTCCAGGCAGTCACCTGGGTGTGTTCAGGTAGCCGGGAAATTGGTCTGAGCTGTCCCACCTGACTTTCTCTGCCCTGATGCTAACAACAGGTCTAACAAGAGTGTGGTAATCTGACTTTCAAGTGAGGGTGAGCATCTGAGGCTCTCTATAAGTACACTTATATTTGAAGAAGGCTTTTATGCATGTATAAAAATTATGCCAGTAGGCCGTTGTTAATAACTGATCACTAGGGAGGAGCAGTTTAGAGATCAGCAGTAAGTCTGGACCTGAGCATCCTAACAATATAAGAAATTGTACATTCTGATACCTGTCATGCCTTGATGATTTAAAAATACCCCCTTCTTGTATTGTATTTCTGGAGTATTCTGAATGAAATGCTTTCTCACACTGAAAAGTTAACACAAAGATTACATGGGAAAATGTTTGCAGCTTTATGAGTAAGTTGAATGCAAATCCCTTTCTTTGTTTTATGTGAACTAATCATTGCAAGACAGCTTTTGCTTTTCTGATGTAGAGGTTGCTGATTGATAATGTTGCACTACCTCAGTCCTTCCAAGTGGCAAGAGCCTTAAATATCAGTGCAAATGAGAGAAGATCCTTTCAGATAATCTCGGTATCAAAATAGAGCCAGACCATAATTTAAATATAAGTACACTCGGTTTTCAACTAGCTACTGGTTGTTTATAAGTGATGACCGTACCATATAGTACCTGTGCCCAGTACTGCTGTTGGTTGAAGATCCCAGCAGCCTATTAGTCTGATTTAGAGACAAGCATAGCAAAATCCATTAATAAAGAAGCATAAACAAGTAGTACTGCCCCACCTACTGCTCCATGAGATAGAAATCTGCAAAACTTTCATTATTAAAAAATTTAACTTGCAACATGGCGTTAAAACACTGTAGCCCTTTCTGTAGTTGTGGGTGTTTTAACTATTGGGTTTTTTAAACAAAGCAAAACAAAACAAAAAACAAATACCCCTTCCAAAAAAACCCACAAACAAACACCAAAACTAAACAATCACCGCCGTTTGTTAATTTCCGGCAGTAGTTTAGTAAGGACTATGCATACAGTACTTACCCCAAACAGCTATTGGGGCTTTAAAAATACTAACAGCCAATTTCCAGGGGAGCTGCTTGCCAGTATTGGCATTGGTAAATTTGGAAAGCAAGAAGAATCTCTCATAGATGAAAGAACAAAGCGTGGTGCTGTCTCCAGAGTGCGCGCAGTGGATGATTAATGTGTCTGAATGGTGGAATTGAGAGTGGTGATATTCAGTCATGTGACACTCTGCTGGTTTCTAGTGACTGCTTGAATTTTCTTGGCTCATGAAGTTCTCTCAGTATCCTACTCTAGGCCTGCTGTAGAAGACTGTATGCATCTTGGATAGTACTCTAGTGCTGCTGGAATAGTAGTGATGATGTTCAGCTGAATTTGGTGGTTATCTTGATTTCAAAATCATTTGTCACTGTGTATAGTTTTGGTTTGTTATTCTTTTTAATGTGCTGAGAAGCTACTTAACTATCTATGGAGAGTTTGGTAGTCTGTTGCCTTGTCAATAGACAGAAAAGGCATTTTTGTGGCAGATATTTTCTGATTCTTGAAGATTTTCAAAATAAAATATTACTGTATTTTGTCTCATTTGGATAAAATGTTAAGAAGAAAATGAGTGTTCAAGAAGGCATTTGTGTTGGAAAAAGACTTCCACTTTGCACGCTAGATTTGCCTCCAATTTAGGGACTCACTTGGAAAGGTTCAGTATGTTTGAGTCCCATGCTCCTAATTCAAACAAGCCATAACTGAAGAGAAAATGGTGTTTTGTGCTGATGTCACCAGTGATCAGACCAGCTCAAACATAATTCCTACACCACGTTTTTAGAAGGCCTGCTAGTGGGCAGATGCCTCTGTGGGCACTGAGCATAGCCCTCACTAGCAGGTGTCAGTTTAGGTTCTTTCATAGCGGGACACAGTGCTGGAAAAGAATGTCGTTCTTTATAACCTATTAACAGATGGAGAATTGAGACCTAGGCAGTAGTTCTTCTGAAGAATGATAGCTTGTCATGAGCTCAACCTAGATTTAAGCAAAGTCTAGCATTTACTTTCTGAAAGTGTTCAGTAGATGCCACTGTAAAATGAAAGCATCTATTGGGCCACTGCAACTGTCAACCCCATATTTCTAGCTGAACACATGGACGTGCAGAAAAGCAAAGTTATTTACCTGCAGTCCCTTGGCAAGCAAATGACATAGCTATGAATAGGATGGATTTCCTGATGTCTGTTCCCCTCTTACAATTATCAGACAGTGCTTCCTTCTTCTTCACTGTAAACATGAATCAAGACAAAATGGCATGTACGGTTAGATAGGTTTGGTTTGTTTTTTTTTTTTTTTTTTTCCTAGCAAAGCTGAGAGTGGAAGAGGGAACGAGAAGGGGCTGGAGCAATATCGGGGGAGGGGAAAGTCATTCAGCGACAACTGTACCTGCTGGGGGCACTATTTAGTCCCAGTGGGAGAGGAAGGGGCAGCCTGAGTTGCAGATGCGTTGTTATCTGCAGAATCCCCGGCCTGGGAGAGGCTGCAAAAGGTTTAATGCAAATCGGAGACCTCTGCTATTGTGTGAGACAGATTAGAGCTCATTTGCATTCTTTCTCCTGTAATAATTACCTAGCAAGGAGTGCCTGTTACCATTAGCTTCATTCTGTTTGCCTCTGATAATGCCATCAGCAATCTCTTCTCCATGGATTATGGACTATGTGAGGAAGGGCAATGGGCCAAGAAAATAAAGAAATAAATCTGTTGGAGGGAATAGTAGAAAAATATGAATACTGAAAAATTAAAATGCAGATAATTGTAGTAATAACCCTTAAATAGAACTGAAGAAATACCACGAGCTGCAGAGCAAAAGTCAATATTAATCCTTAATATTGATGAGGTGTATGGTTTCAAATACCAGTTTAGAAGAGCCAGCACAGGATTTTAACTGAGCTTTATCTATGGTGCTTACTAGTTTTGTTCCATTTTCAGAATTAGCTCAGATTGTTCTAAAATAAGCACATCTAGAGATCAGTATTATCAATATACAAATGTTAAGTCTAAAAATGATGCAATGCATCATAAAATCAGGTAAAATTCAGGAAACTTGTTATAATTTTGGGTCCTGGAAGTCAAGCAAAGCAGTTTCCCTGACTCACAAATAAAGGTATATTTTATTTATTTATTTACTTACTTATTATTTACTTGTTTTCTGTGTGGTTTTGTTTATTTGTTCAAGATGGGAGAAGTTAAAGAGGAAAAAATGAATGCAACTAAATGGGGAAGACCTGAGGCTGCTAAAAATTAGCTATTCCCTCTATTAATTTCATGTAGAAGGAATCATAATAGAACAGAACCATTGGAACCAGCAGTTGCTCTTTGTACCATTCGCTCTCCTTCCCTTGATTTTTGCCCTGTGACCTGCTTGAAAAACCTGTGGGGGTCACTCCATGAGAGAAGTAGAGCCCTGACGTATCCCATCCAGCTTGGTTACTTCTGACAACCGAGCACTGGCAGCCAGGCTCCTGCTTTGAAGCTGCACCCTTGAGCCTGCACTGAAGCAGTGGATGGCAGCTGCTGAGGATAGAGCTGATGACCCATTTTAGGGCCTTGCTGTGTGGGGGCCTTAAACCACAACAGTGTCACACCATGAAAGGTTGTCTTTGAATCCTGCTAACACAGGATCAAGGGAGGACTCAGTCTGGAAGAAGAAAACATGCCTGACGCTTCACATGCACATAAACATTAGGGATGGAGCAGCATGTGCCTGGCCAGACTCTGTTTTGGTGCAGATCCTCCTTGCCAGTATTTTTACAGTGGGGTAATTCCATCTTTCTCGGTGTTGAAGTGGGGAATCCGGAAGCTAAATCAAGCAACACTGGCTTTAATCTGTAAGCAGCCATCTTAAATGTATTTAAATGTATGTAAGCTTATTTCAGATCTAGAGGAGCTGAGTTGCATAGCTGTGTGGCTTTGAGTGGGTTTTTTTTGTTGAAGTGATTTTTGGGGGCATGCTACAATATTCACCTTGCCATCAACATGGAAGCAGCCATGGATGCTGCCTGAAAAGTAGGTTGTGGCTCTGTGGGGGGAGAGTAGTGTGGGGCTACAAGGGGGTTGTGTTGGTGAGCTGGTAGGCAGCTAATGAACTACCAGAGAAGAGCTTTGGTTCATGTGGCTTGCACCCTTTCTGGCTGTTAAGGATGTGGGAGGGTACTGTGTTGCCTGTAAAACCTGACACAACTCTGAAGAGTTCCTAAGTCATGTGAGCACACTTAATATGCAACAAAGTTTTCCATAATTTTTCCCTTACCATTGGATTTACATTTTACAAAGATTCCTTTCCCCTCCCCACTCTTCCTTCATCATCATAGAAATACTTTGTCAATGAGAAACCATTAGTTTTCTGAGAAAACAGGATAGTTCTCTGAAATTCTGTACAGTTGAAATGCAAAGATAGAAAGGTCCCTTACATTATATACAGTTATCCTACCCATCTTTTGGCAATGGCTTCCATTTAATAAATATGCGTTGAATAATGAAGGAAATCATTTAGGGATTAATAAGGTTGATATTTCATGTGAACTTGGACTTTTCCGACTAGGGGTAGATTACAGACGGAGGTGCAGCTCTGCAAATGAGTAACCAGTGTGGTGTTTAGTGAAATCAGATTTGTGTGGGTTTAGGTTTTTGGTTTTGTTTGTTTTTTTTTTTTTTGTGTGTGTGTTGTATTTGAGGATTTTCTTTAACTGTAGTAGCAAGAAGAGAAATTTGGCAACACTTACAAATGTCAAGATATGTGGATAGGGCTGCCTCCTGTGACATCGCTAGATATTTAGTGTTAATCAGAATTTATATCATTATAAATGATTAGAGCGAATGAAACTGGAAATGTTTGTCTCTTGTCTGATTTTTTTTTTTCCTTCCCTTTTTGTTTTACCCGCTATAATAATGGTAAAGATCACAAACATGAAAGGTACACAAACGTAAAAGGAAAATAAATTTAGGGAGAAACAAGGTTGAAAGCCCACATTTCTTAAAGAAAACAGGCACTAAATACAAACTGAATGATACCAGTGTGTTTTATTTAAAAGCAGCAGCCTAAATCTTTTTGTTCATCTTCAGACCTTTTTATAGGAGGAGGAAATGCAATTTGGTGCATGGCTAGTTCTAGATAAATCATTTACAAGTTGTGCCATCATTACACAGGAGTAGAACAAATAAACCAGCAGTTGATGTAATTGGAAAGGTCTAATGGATATCGTATATAGAGAAGGACATGGGAGTTTTGAAGTGCTGTCATGGAAAATAATGATTATGTGCATCTAAATGTAAGCTAAACCAGAGCAACATATTTTGTTATGTGAATAATTAGAGATAATAATAAAAGAATCTGACTACTTAAGAGGTAGTGCAGTATGATATGTGTAGCTGTATGTTTATATAGAAGCATGTACACACACACACATTTTGAAACTTTAAAAGTAATGTAAAGATGACAGCTTCTTGGGAGGCTTGTATTATTCCTGCAAATTATTTTTCTCCATATGGTCCTCCTTTTAATAATTAATTTAGTACAGTCACCATATGTATTTTCAATCCTTTATTTTGATTCTATAGCAATGAATTCAGAGTCATTTGTATTCTAAGCAGTGTTTAGGTTTTTTCATTCTTTCTTTAACCCACCATATGTATGGGTACATTACTGATACCAAGGCCTCCATAATCTGGGAGACGTGCATCAGAAATTAGTTTTCAAATCCCTTTCCTTACTTATGGCTGAACTTGGGCTTTGGAGCCCTTTGTTAAAAATCCTCATAAAGGCACATGAACAGATGTGGTTTTGTTGGAGGAAATGTCACTGTATTCAGCTTGCTCTCCTCTCAAGTGAAGAGGTGCAGAAACCCCTTGCGCTGTGTGAGCTCAGAAGCTCCCAGACCACAGTTGCTCATCCTCACTAATTGGAGGCAGCAGCCAGTCACACACAGGAGCAAGGAGGAGTTCGTTTTCTCAGGCTACGTGCACTGAGCTGTACAGGCTGGTCCAAGTTGTTTGTCAGTACTGCTGCATTTGAATGTAGATTTAAATTTTGGTGAAATGTGTGTCAGGTCCTCTACCCCTCAACAGAAGGTCAAATACCTGTTTGAGGAAGGTGAATCATCTTTGGGCAGATAACCCACTCTAGGAAATGGACGTCTGAATTGGTAACATACAGTATCTGAGAACGGCATATTTTCAAAAGAATAATTAAAAAAAAAAAAAAAGTAGGGGATGTTTATTCATGCCACATACTGCATTAGTAAACAAAAGGCCCACAGATTTTCAGTATGTTAAGCTGTCCATCACACATAAATGAGTCAAAGGAGCAGTTGTTTATTCTTTGGTATCTTTAGGCTGTCTGTGACAGAGTCCAGATGTGAACCACTTTATAGAAAATGCAGAAGTGACTTTTCTAAATCACCAGTAGCAAGGCCACACAGATCTCAGTTGTACTTTCATGCCTTCCCGTGTCTTCTTCATCTCTTTTCAGCCAGTTTAATAGCATGAAGGTACTAGCTGAAAACCAGCTTTGTTTACTTTTACCTAACAAAAAGATTTCACAAGCTTTACACAGTATGGCATAGTGATATTTTTCCTAAATACTGAGACAAAACGTGCAGACAGGTAGCATAAATATCCACGAAAGCATACTTAAACATACGCTTATAAAGTAATGTGGATACCTTACATAAGCATAACCATACACCCACACAACTTACAAGACTAGACTTATTTTCAGCTGCCTTATTATCAAAATCACAATTTATATAACATAATTTATGTGAGATAAAGGAATTTATGAAGCAGAATTCCAGAATTCTTTTGACTCTCATGTTTCTACAGAATGTTTCCATCCTCATAACTCCAACAATAGTTCTTTTGGGGGGTGGGGAGGGTGTGTAAAAATATTTTATTAAAAGAGCTGAAACTTTGGAAGCACTGCAGAAAACTATGTTTTATCATTTATTGGAAAGCTAATTGCAAATCAGTTCTTTTTACACTGCTAGCAGTAATGTACAAAGTGAATTATGAGGAGGATTCAAGGATTTGCACACTGTTGTCCAGTGACGCCCAAACTAGCATAGAGTGACAGAATCTGGGTAGCCAAAGCAAAGCAGCATGGTGTCATGGGCTCAGGACTCAGTTAAAAACAAAAGTTTCCTAAATTAAAAAAAAAAAGTCCAGTTTTCTGAGTGGAGCAGCATGCAGATAGACCCAGAGACTTCAAACATTAGTCTCTTTATGTGGTTTTGTGAACTTGGGTTTGCTTCTTAATTTGTGTACAGCTCTGTTAGGCAAAAACACTGTGTTGCGGCAGAGAGCATGCACGTGGGCGTACATGTTCTTGGCTCAGCCTCCTCGAGGAGGACTGGCACCAGGAGCTGGGGCTTCTGGGATGTTTGTGTGTGTGACTGGGTGATACACACAACCCTTCATCCTATTTGTACTAACTGCCATAGCACATACTTACCAAAAATGCATTTTTCCTCCCTGCTCATGTTTTCTGTTCAGTCCTTGTGGCTGGTGTGTGGCTATGGTCAAAGATCATGATCTTAAACTGTGAATTTGGGTAGTTTACAGCTCTGAATAAAGTGTGCCGTCTTCCCTTGTTCCAGCAGTACGAGTTAGCTGGGTGTTTGAGTAGAAAGGAGTTCACTATTATAAAGGCCGGCAGTCTGGGGAGAATGAGGAAGCTGAGCACAGCTTGTGTACATATTTGTTGAAAGCTAATTGGTAATGCAGTTGCCTTTCAAAGTTGTTCTTTCACCTATCAGTAGAGCACAACTCTGGTACTTAATGTACTGTGAATTACGTAAACACTACCCTGAAATATTTGTACAGGCAATTAACTCTTGTTTTTACTCTGCTTTGAGTTACAAATGGAATCCTGCTGTAGAGCTTGGAATATTTGTGTTATGAGATATATTCCATAACTAGATTAAATAGCACTTTTGTCAGACTGGTTAGCATGAAGATCAGAGAAACAGGGTTATCCTGTGAGGAGCTGACAATCTTTTCAAATTCAGAATGCAAGAAATACAGATACTGTGTTTGTATCACGTTGTTAAGGAAAAACAGTATTTACAAGAATTTTATCTGGAACAAATGTATCTGCTCTTGCTTATTATATTTGAAGATTGTAAATGCTTATATCAGTAACTGCATTTTGTGTGGAAAAACGTGGTTACTAATGAAGTAAAGTATTTGTATGGCATGGCATCACTGTTACCTCAGTGGCATTCTCATCTAATGTGGTGTTGGTAACTCTAGGGATACTTATATAGACATGTTTTTATTTTTCTCCATCTTACTATTTTCAAACTTATCTTACAAACATTTTGTCCCTGATGAAATTCAGTCACAGCTCTACAATTTGAGCTGAATAATAAATCTATTAAAATGTAACCGATCGGTAACAACAGTCTTAAAGCCAGTCCTCCATCCTCTAGAGTTTATTCACAAGCACTTGACCTAATACAGCCATGAATTTGAATAAAATGTTAACAGATTTTATTGCAATTCATAGCATGACTTGCTGCCATGATAATAAAACAGGATTTATAACATCAATGGCTGTGACACTCTGCTGCTCATTGGACTGCTTTGTGCCTGTGCTTAACAGAAGTTTAGCTAATATGTTCCCCAATGGAGTGGTGAGAGACTGATTAAATGAGTTCACAGTATTTTACATGTAATCAAACAGGCTAAAAGAGGTAGGAAAATCAGTTGAATCAGAATAACTCATACCTTTTGTATATCAAGATATTGTAACTAGGTTAGATTGTAGTTGATTTAAAAATAGTCTCCTCAGAAAGAGGGAAGTAAAATATATTGTATAATAGTGCAAAAGTATTAGTGCTTATGTCAAAATACAAGCTGGATGTCCTTTTTGTGGATGAGGACAGCTAGACTTGGCTGGTATTTCCGTTACGAAGGGAGCAGTTCACTTGCAGTGTTTAGATTTGTCCTTTAAATGGTCCAAATAAATTGCTTCTGCAGTATTATATCTGTCTGTATTCATTTCTTTTGCATTCCTTTAATAATTTCTCCCAAACAGAGAATTCTTTAATTATAAATGCAGAGAACTTCAAGCAGTTTACCTGTGACTGGTCTTCTCAGTCTTTTGTAGATTGGTGTAATAGGTTTTACTTCCCCAGTTTCCTGTCAAAATGTCCTTAATGCAGGGAATCAGTTTGGCCTCTTTCTATATCCTTTCATTTACCTAAGAGTTCTTTGAGCTTTATCCAACTCCTGGATGCATGGAGAGGAGCTGCTTGGAGGGAAGGGGTAGGTATGCAAAATGGTTTTTGAAATGTCTGTCGTTGTATGCACCTACTCTTCCTATATGACAGAAGATGCTAATGGATGAAACCACAAGACTATTGCAGTTATTGATGATTTTCAATAGTGTCTACCAGTTTCTCTTGGATTCTTTCAAAGTCCCCTGTGCCTATAAGAAATTAAAGATGTTTGAAGCATTACCTTCTTACCAGATTAAACCAGACAGAAGCAGTTGTAATGCCTCCATCCAGTTACTGTCTCCTTTTGGGAGCTATATTTATTCATTAAAGTAATGCTAGAAAAAAAATGGAAATAAATCACTTAAGAAACAATTTTGGTTCGATGTTTCTCTGCTTCAGGAATTTAAAGGTAGTGCTTAGTGTAAAAGTGAATAGATAGAGGGATTTCTTTTTAAATGGTAGGGCAAGATTTGTAGGTAGAGGGTTTTAATTAGATCAGCTTGTATAGTTGGAAAAAATAAATTTTTGTGGATTTAAACGTTTCTTCAGACTTTTATTTAATGTTTTGATGGAGCAACTAAGTGCTTCTCATTTTGGATCAACAGTCTAACCTGCTTCAATTAGATTTCTTAACCCAAGGTCAGGAGTCATTGGTTCTTAATGAATGTTGCAATGTGTCAAAAGGCCAGAGATTGTGTCATATGATCTTGGTGACTACCTGGGAAAGAGGTGTAACTTTGAAAGAAATTGAAGCCCATTATAAAAGCCCATATTTGAATAAATTAATGTGATAGTGTCATAGTGGGAAATACCGCAATTTTTTTTTTACACATATTTGATGTATTATTTAGTTTTGTCTGCTTCTGAAAATGTCATCTGTTGCTGTAGCTCCATTTCTCCCTTTCTACAATATGCCTGTCCTACACTGGAGAGTTGCACTGCCTGCCCTAACTTCAGGATTTTCACCTACTCTCTTTACCCATCTGTACTAGGGGCTTAGTGAACTACCGTTATTTGAACTTGTGAGACAAATTACATAAATGGGTGAGAATCAGCTGGAACTTTGTTTGTTTATAGAGGCTCTGAATCTTATCTGTACCTTACCCATTTGAGCTTTCCTTCAATGGATTGTACTGCTTTTCAGGTTAGAATGTTATTTGTGGTTTTCCTAATGACTGCAGGTAGGAACTAGTGTGATTTTGTTCAGCAATTAGTTTGTATTCCATGGAAAATAACAGTAGCAAATTTGTTATCTTGCAAACTTCTCACTGCTTGGCTTCCTTCACCAGTGTCACTGATTTCTTATTCTCTGGTTTCCTTTACTTGTTGAAACCATTTGAGCAAACAGTGAAGCCTGTGTGGAGTACTAGCTGGGTAAAAGCTAAAGCAAATAATTCTGGGTGGTGTTATTTGACTCACTCTTCTCCTAACAAAGTGGTTGCAATAGTCCCATAAACAGTATCTGTGGCAAGACCTTCATATTTTATACCCATTTACTGTGCTATCACTGTTCTAAGGGACCTAGGTGTAATAATTAGCAGACTTTAGGTCAGAGACCATCAGTTAATTACACTTCTACCTCTTCACAGAGTGTAACTTCCATTAAGCTATTGGAATTGTCTAAACAGATACTTTCGGAGCTATGGATGCATGGTTATTGGGGCGTTTCCTTTCTAATAATTTCATAATGTGTACTTATGAGTGAATGATTAAAAGTTTTACTTTTTTTTTTTTTTTTCCCTTTATGGAGAGAAAGTATCAAAAGCACATTAATCTCTGAGTGCAACTTCGGGTATGGTGGATTTCAAAACCAGGTAAACTAGAGGGCTCTCTCCCCCCCTCCCCTTTTCTCCACCCCCACATCCAGAGAATGAAGTAACCTAGTATCTGAAGAATGCAAGTTATGCAGATGTTAAAAAGGCCAAATAAAACAAATAGATGGGCTGCAGCTGCTCGAGCAGCATAAGGCAAAGAACGTTCGCTGCTGTGATGGGAATGCTGTATTTCAGCATGCCGCTAGTTTTTGCCTGTTTGCAGAAAATAGCATGGTAAATTAGTTTAACCAGTTATCTTATTTAGATTGTAAAGTTGTGATTGCTTTCATAATTGCTGAGATTTCAAAAATCCCGAGCTTTCCTCTTAATAAAGAAATGAGAATAATAAGTGGTAATGTTCTTTCGTAGTAAGGAAAAGGGAGTTCTACAGAAGTGGTGTCTCTTGTTCCTAATCTTTCAGGGAAAGGTGACAGACTTTCAAGGAAGTATCAGGGGAGAAAAAAATAAATCCCACAACTTGAAGGTAGTATGTTGAAGATGCCTTCAAATATCTTGAAATTAAAATGGGAGACTAGACACCCTGAAGTATACTAAATATCAACTTTCCATCAGAAGTTTTGGGGTTGGGGGAACTGAAGATGGTTCACTGTACAGTATGCTCTTTCAAATGGGATGGCATCTGGAGATAAAGGTTAAAAAAAATGATACCAAACTTTATGGGACCAAAACACTTCTCAGACTGAATAAATCACTGAAGTGCAGATTAGTGAAATTGTTCAGTAGTTGATCTACTATTTTAGGGCATTCCTAAGCAACAAAAGAGAGCGCCATAGAGAGATGCCCAAGTAAATACTACCCTCCTCTGGTGCATTCATATAGCACAACCTTTTGCAGAAATATTAGCATTGTCCTGGGAATAACGTGGGCACATCACAGCAATGTAGTCATGTACCTGAGGTCTACAGGAGGAGAACTTGCTTGACTTCTGCCAGCATTTGGTGTTGCTATTTCAGCTTTCACAGCATGGGTAAACACACTTCCCATGTGCATCTCATGAATCTGAGCAGCTTAGTGTTCATTTGTACGTTTTAGGATCGTCTGTACAATAACAGGCAAGATGTGGTACTTCTGTCCCAAGTCTTAGGAATTCAGTCATACTGAAACATTGTTTTCAACTGTGAAATCACTTGGAGTTTGCTACCTACCTGGCTCCTGGTCAGAGATCCTGCTCAGGGCTTTCCATTCCTTTAATGTGGTAAAATGAAATCTGACAATAGCTTATGTTTGGAATAAAAGGGCAGGTCATGATTTCAAGCATTCGTGTTAGTATTTTGGACTTACTGTACACATGTATGGCAAGTATATAATCCAAGAAAATTGTTGGCTTCTGCGTATTAGAGGATTTGGCTGTAGGACCAATCTAAAGCCTTTTTTTATTATTATTTTTTATTCTTTAATAGGGATCTAACAGGACGCTGAATTGCCCAGAGCTTTTGAGTTGCATGTGCTTAGGCCTTTCCCTATAGATAACTCGTCCAAAAAGACCCAAAAGCTTTTAACCTCTGAATTTGAGACTTTATTTGAATTAATACTGGAATGATTAACTTCTTAAATAGAAAAGAAAGATCACCACAAAAAAAAAAAAAAAGCTATGTAAGAAAAATGACAATAAAAGGTTTATGAGCAACTTGCTGTTTTCTGCTGCATGTCTGTGGGTAGGTCTTAACCTGAGAGCAGTTTTTATTCAACTCAGTGAATTTCCGAGTTGCATGAAACTCTGTGCAGTCCTGTCTGTCCTTAAGAAACTCCTTCCATTTCCTCTGAGGCCCAGCTGTGTTTGCACTCTCTTCCTCATTATAGTATGTTCTTGAGCTGAAAGCACCAAGCTGCTTGCTATGACTCTTACCTGCTGCAAACACAGTATTTAAACGTTCTCTTTCTTAAGTATGCTTAAAAGCTCTTCATGAAAATGAGCAGTCTTCCTGCATTAGGGGTTCCTCTAATCCAGTCACTCCTGAAAAACATATTGCAGAACACAGAAATTAAATGCTAGCTTGCATGTCTGTAACTTCTTTTATTCCAGAATTTCTTGACCAAAGTGGCTACATTGTATGTCCTGTGTATTCATGAATAAATATATATGTATTTGCTCGTACCAATGAATATGGTCTTTATAGAACAGGAATTACTCTGTTTTTAGAAAGAAATGTACCACAGCATGATTATTTCAGCAGGACACTGATACCTGCTTACAGACACAGAAACCTTCTCACTAGAGTATAATTAATGCTTAAAAAGAAATTAACAATGGGACATAGCAGAACACTTTTGCCCACTTAAAATAGTGTTGAGTTATACCATTAAGGCTTTTAACTTGCTTGTTTACATTGCAAAGTTGTTATGAAGTCTGTCATTTTCTCTTATAGAAGTATCTCTTGGGGAAATTGAACTCTCTTCTTCACTTGATGACATTTGCACAATGTGTTCCTGATGTTTGAGGAGTGGAGGGTGCAGTCTTCGAGTTCTACTACTGTGGTAATTGGAGGAAAAAATTATAGTAAAGACATTTGTGTCATGTGATAATATCCACTCTTCTGGTTTTATTTTGGGCTTTTTCTCTAAGAATGGCTACAAATTGACCCAGAATGGAGGGCAGCCAAGGGAAGAATGGGAATTCCTTTTTCTCTCAAGCTTTACAGATCTCAAGTCAACCCTTTGAACATTTCACAGACAATTCATTTCTGAAATGCTCAGTGCTTTAAATCTTTAAATCACATGGAAGCTATGCTTGTTACCTTTTTTACCATAGTTTTTGTCACAGTATATGATTCTTATGTCATGCTTCTCTATATGCTGCTATTGCTGCTAGACAAAGTGCCTAAATACATGCTATTCATCAACTGGGGCTTTTTTTTTTTTTTCACAGGGCTGTGAAAAATCAATGAGATTTGTGCTGCAAACCGATCATTATGACAGGGAAAGCTCTGCAATGAAATTGATTTGTTTAAATCTAACACTACCACTTACACTCCCCCACAACTTTAGGGGGCAGACCCTCAGGTTCTCACACAAAAATGTATGAGGGCTAAACCTCCTTGCTATGCTAACTGAGTGAGTCTTTTTTGATTAAACAAAATTGCTTTGGACCAGTTAAAATGAAGGCAAAGCAGCAGAGACTTGGAGTGCAAAATGGTTCAGTAAATGAATGAAACCAGATTGATACATTTTATAAATTACATGCAGCAGCAAAGATTAAAGATTCTGATCTGTCCCCTGTGTTTTGTCCTCGTTTTACCTTCTTATAAGTGTAGCTCTTGACTAGCAATATTTCCATAAAATTTCAAACACTAAATATGGAAAGAGTCTAACATGAATATGGAAAAGAGAGAAACATAGTGAGGCACAAAAAAGCTGACTGTCATTTTAACTCACAACTATCAGTTAAGTAGCTTGTCCCAAAAGAAATACACCATGGAGTAAGTGCCTTGGTGGGTTTAGCAGATGCACCAGACAATCCACATAGCACCAGAACAGGAGTGGAGAGCTGTTTTCTGTCCTTGTGGATTCTGTTTTTAGCATACCTTGGGACACATCAAGTCTCTTGTGAGTATGTTTCTTCTTCTACAGCTGTTGACTCAAGCTATGAAGTTTTGGGGCACAGACTGCCTCTGAATGAGCAGAATGATTACCATAGTGGGAATCCACCCTCAGGTGAAGATTACTGTCATAATGCTGCTAGTAATGAATGAACTACAAGGGGGTCATGTCATCTAGTTTGTCATCTAAAGCACTGGGGCAGTGATCTGTCCTTCATATAACAAAGTACTCAGGATCCATCTCTTTGAGAGAAAAATCACATAGACCCCAGAATTCCATGGCTTTTAGTATCTGTATTTATAGGGGCATCAAACAGCAGACACCAGTTGAGAATACAGATACATTCCAGCATTTGGAAGCAGAACAGTGCACACATGGAAGTGTTGCACATGATTAGTAGCATACATTGGAGTGGCGTCTACCTGTTTGATACACAGGAGCTAAGAAGTACAAGTCCAGACATATATGCAGTTATAGGTACAGAAATCCTCAAAGCATCACACAAGAATCAGACATCCATTTTGCCTTCTTCCACTAACTGTATTAGTAAGTTTTCCCAAATCCTAACCTGAAGCAGTAGAGAGTTTACTACATAATTAGATACTGTATTACAGTGAAATAACAAGTTATTAGTTATACAATAAAAATTTTAAAAACCCAAAACAAAACCCACCCACCCAATGTCACTAGATTAAATGGTTTTATCACAAAATCTTTGCTTCTGTTGCTATTGAGTGAGGAGATCCAGAGCGCATTCCAGTAACGTGATCAAGCCCATCATAATGCTTTACTTTGCTCACAGTCAGTTTAGCTGCCCTCTGTTCTGTGTGAATTTGTAGTCATTCTTAGAGAAAAAGCGCAAAATAAAACCAGAGAAATGGATATTATTGCATGACACAAATGTCCTTACTCTATTTTTTTTCCTCTTGTTACCATACTACTGGAGCAGTTTATAGCACAGATCTCATTGATTCCTAACAGCCCTATGGGAAAAAAAATACCACAGTTGATGAATGGCACTGGGAGAGACTAAGGAAATGTTAATTTTGTGGCTAGGAAAAGTAACTGTCTGTTCCCTACCTTTTTTTCTAGCTTCTCTAAGCCTTTACTATTCACCCTGGTCTTTAGTTAGAAGAAGCCTGGAAATTTTGGTAGTACACAAAAGACACTGTGAGCTGTCAGGAAGACAGAAAAAGAGCAGCACTCGTCGTGACTGACAGAATAATCTTGTTGGGGTCAGTGATGCCCCGTCAGTCAGGGCATGACCATTACCAGAGCTACAGAGAGCCCCGTTCTGGGTGGTGAGGATGGGGAGTAGGCAGGGCTGTCTGTGCTCCTGCTCACAGCCTGACCCCCCTGCTTACCTTTTGTGAACTCAGAGTCAGAATAATTGGTGCATCACAGACTGCCTTCTCCTGTTTTATCTTTTTTTCTTCCTCTCCTCTCTCCGTTCTCCTCCCATGCCTTCACCCTTTCTCTTTCTCCCCCCCTCTCTCTCTCTTTCTCTTTCTTTCTCTTTCTCTTTCTCTTTCTCTCTCTCTCTTTCTCTCTCTTTCTTTCTCTCTCTTTCTTTCTCTCTTTCTTTCTCTCTCTTTCTTTCTCTCTCTTTCTCTCTCTTTCTTTCTCTCTCTTTCTCTCTCTTTCTCTCTCTCTCTCTCTTTCTTTCTCTCTCTTTCTCTCTCTTTCTTTCTCTCTCTTTCTCTCTCTTTCTCTCTCTTTCTCTCTCTTTCTCTCTCTTTCTCTCTCTTTCTCTCTTTCTCTCTCTTTCTCTCTCTCTTTCTCTCTCTTTCTCTCTCTTTTTCTCTCTCTTTCTCTCTCTTTCTCTCTCCATCTCTCTCGCTTTCTCTTTCTCGCTCTCTCTTTCTCTCTCGCTTTCTCTCTTTCTCTCTCGCTTTCTCTCTTTCTCTCTCGCTTTCTCTCTTTCTCTCTCGCTCTCCTCTTCCACTCTCCTCTCTGCTAAAGATTTTTATAGCTCTTTTCACAGGCAAAGAGAACAAATGCACTATAGGTTTCTAGAAAATACCAAAACTCACACAGTATCAGAAAAGCAAGGATTCTCTCCATGGCGATGTTCTAATTGTATTTCATGTTCAAGCAGTCTGCTTTATTTTTACATTCTGATTCAGGATGCATATTGTCCCTGTACTGACCCCTTTTTGTCTAATTTTATGTAAGGTATATTTAAATAGCTGGATAGTAAATCTGGTTCTGGAAAGCTTCCCACCTTGCCTGCCATTTCCCTTGAATCCGCTATACTTGTCTGTTCAATGTGGAGAGATGCTGCAGTGGTAGTGAAACTGCCTTGTATCTTCTGGCAAAAGCCTGTGCTTGGCCATTGCATTCTGTCTGATATCAATTATCCACATGTGTCAAGCTTTTACATGCTTTTGAGTTTTTCCTGCACTACATTTTCTGGGCCTATTTTTTTGAAGCCTGATGCACAAATACTGTAAACTCTAGGTACAGACAGTCTGTCAGTGGAAATAAGATGTGCAATATTGTGTGTTATAATCCTGGAAGCATAGAAGATTAAAAGTGGACTGGTAGTTTTTCTCAACTAAGTATTTGTTGGAATACCACGGAATCACTGGGCTGAGCATTAGAATGTCACCTTTTATTATTTCAGGTATTTGCTTCTGAAATATTTGCTTTTCTGCTGAGATTAAATGTAAAGGATTATATTCCTACCAGGTTGAAATCGCTTTTCTGATTTTGTTCATCCCAAAGTTCAATTGCAAGAACATAAAAACATAGGGAAGTTTACCAAAAATGTGAATTTGTTCTGATTCGGAGAATTTTTTTTTTTTATTTCTCATGCCCTTCTGTGTGCCCAGGGAAACTGGAATCCTATAAGAACTAACGGATGATCTGGAACCAGACTTTTGTTCAATCCCCCTTTGCAGTCTGAATAACCAGGAAAGAAAATTGCATGGTGATCTGTAAGATGGGTAAAGAGCAAGTTTCTGCCTGCTTTGGTTAGGCATTACTTGAAAAAAAGGAAGATGTACAAGATAACAGTTGAGATGTCAGCCAGTTCAGCAGAGGAAATGAGCAAGATTTGACAGCTTAAGAACTGCAGGTTGGGAAACATCAGATACAAAAAGGCTTTAGCTATTCTAAATGTATTTGTCTACAGGAGAAGAGCTAAGAAGTTAAAATAACTGCAAAGGAACATCTTAATGGTGGAGAAAATACTGTCTGCTTTATTGTCAATAATTTTATGTAATTAAAATAGGATACTGGTAGGTAAGGTGGTATAAAAACAGCTTAGCTGATGTTCTAATACAGATCTGCACTTTTAGAAGAGATATAGGATGGACCAGGTAAGGGCAGTAAACATCTCATTTCAGTTCTTATTTATATTTGGTAGCAGAAGTACTTCACCTTAGGGCAAAGGAAGGAGTTGTGGGACAGTGATCTCTTGGCATTTATCAGTGAAGCTTTGTAAGGTAACTGAAGCAGTATAACTTTGCCATCAATTAAGGGGAAGATTGAACTTCTGTCCCTGTGTTTCCTGTGCATCTCTTGAGTAGGTTCAGCTCTCTTAGTTGGGTAAGTATTTAGCTACCCACCCTTAACTCCTACTGAGTAAGTATTCAGCTGAATCAGCTCACTACACTGTCAAGTCTGTCCCCCTCTTCTTCCCTGCACTGAGTTGCTTCTTAGCTGGGTTAAAGCGAGTAGGTTTCTATAGTCTGTCAAGTGCCAGAGCCAACACAAGATTGGCAGCAGAAGAGCATACCCAGCCGTGGGACCAGCTTTTAGGACAGCAGTGAGCTATTTAATTGTCTCATTTGCAAAAACCCTTGCTCTTTCAGCTTGATTTTGCATGCAGTGTTAAATATGGGAGCTTCACAGTGTGCATTCTCTGTATTTCCCCCATGTGTGTTATGGTCCTCAGAGGTATCACTGGCTGTATCACAAAGTGAAGACAGCAGGAGAGTGAAGCACAGATGAGGACATGGAGAACCTCACTTTGCACAGCACTCTTCTTCCTGTGTATCACCTTCCTCACAGCCTGCCTGTGGTGGGAGTCCTCTGTATGTTCCAAAATCCCTTCTAGAGGCAGGCAGGTTATTTTAAGCAAATTTGTGTGATTTTATATGTCTGGCTCAGTACTTACATTTTCTTTTCCCACAGAAGATTGAGGGGGGTCAGTGATTACATATCTCTAGCAATGATTTGTGTTAACTGGGGGCAGCAGCATCTCCAACCCACTGAGCTGCACACTGCTGGGGATGGCAGTGTGAGCCATGGGAGAGGCACACAGGGTTATCAGCACATGCAGTCAGTCAAAGCATAAAGTCCACTTGAGGATGTTAGGTGTCTGCTGAGTGTCTGGAGAGTCCTGGCTTGATGCTTCTGCACCTGCAGGCTGGAAACTGGCTTTCCATCTGCCTGAGGCAAAGTGAGGCCTCTATGAGCACGACTGCCTGCTCCAAATGCATCCGAGAGCTCTCTCAGTTTCCCCCTTGTACAGTTTGAGGAGAAGCCAAGCCCCATCTAGCAGTCCTTGCTGTGTGAAGGAAACCTCCCTGCATGTTTGCAGCTGCTGCAGGGCTCTTCTGCAATGTGGTAGTAGTGTCTGTAAGAAAAGGTGGATGTGGGGATCTGCAGTGAGGGGGAATTATTCCTGCCTCACCCTGCTTTGTGTTGCCAGCCTGGAAGGAGTACTGGGTGGCTTCTTGCTGAGGCCAGCAGGCAAATTGAAATGCAGCCCCATGCATAGACTTTTTCTGTCCATCTGCCATAAACTCTGCTTCGCAGGCTAGGTGTGGGAATAAGATCCTATCAGTGAAAGTGTTCATGCACAGCAAGGTCCTAGACCAGCAGCTACCCTTTTCTGATTTGTTCTGGTACAGGAACGGGGCTAACTGGTGGTAGGGGACTAAATGTGTGTATTTCTGTATGCATGCCTGACAGGAGATATATTTGGAAGTGAACTTGATTTAGAGATTAAGAGATCAGAATACAGTGTCTGGTTTGGCAAGGAGGATGTGAAGGTGTGGTATTGATTGTCTGTGCCTTTTGTAGGCTGGAAATGATCACTGCAAAAAAACCTTCTCAGGAACTCAGCCTGTTTACGTAAAGAGTGTACATATTAATGCTTGTTATTCCCTGCATCTCTTTAATTGCTTTCTTCACTGAACATAACGAATTTGAAATATAGCATGAGGTGCAGCTTTTGGAGACATGAAAACCTATGTATTAGTCTCTTTCTTTTACAGTCATTTCACATACATTTCAAAGGATTATAAAATCTGAGTTGCTAATCCATTTTGGCAATATTGCCTTGTCAAAATCGCTACCAGTTCCATGGTAACTATTAATTGTTGGATATCAAATGGCAGGGACATTTGAATGCCACATGTGATTGCACGTGGCGAGCTTTGTTGCTGTTGTGGGGGGAGGATGTCAACCACTTTTCAAAAGAAGTTCATACTTGGGAATGGCTTTGCCGCTTACAAAGTTAAGAGAGGACACTGTGCATGTTAAGAATCAAATTTCTGGTCCCATTAAGTTGTAGTGGGAATTCTGCTACTGGCTTCAGTCCATCAGTGATTTTTCTCACAATTTTAACATCAAAATAAAGGTCGAGTCAGTGCCTCTGAGGAGTTAATTGGAGAGATGTAAAAGATCGCTTAGTAAATGGAAAGAGGTAGATATTCCAGTTATGTATGTGTTTCAGTTTTCTGTAGCAAAGAGGAGAAAACTTTCTCAATATTCAGTGTGTTGTATTCCTTTCACAGTTTTTGGATTTCATGTGGTTGTTGGGGAACCCTATATTTTAACATTGTACTGTAACAAAATGAAATTAGGAAATATGCTGTGACATGAAATTTTTTCAATAGCATGACATGTTACTGCAAAAATTCTTGAAATTTAGATTGTTCTTTTTCACTCTATTATATAATCTAACAATACTGTTATACAATTTATAATTCTACAATGACATTAAACAGAAATTATTTCCATTAAGGAATATATAATAAAATGTTCATGAATAATAATACTTCTGAACAGCTATGTATATTCAGATATCTCACATTATAATTTAAAAACATACATGCTTATTGAAGGTGTTGAAATTATCCTTTTACTGACTTTTTTTTTTAAGTAGCCATTACTACAGCATTTGTGGTAAAGAGGAATAGGAAAAATTTAAAATTTATATTACTCTGTTAACACAAATTCCTGGTTTCTGGTTCAGGACACTGGCACAGTATTTGAAACTGTGATTGGAAATTAGGGTCTAAATTGGTGCTCGATGATAAAATATTGTTACTTCATACCTTTTCAAATTGCTTCCAGTTAGAAATATAAATATTGGATAATCCAGAAGGCAGTAAAGCTAGTCTCTTGAGCATTTTTGATGTAAACAATCCTAAGTTTATCACTGTGGCTCGTATTCTAGTGACTTCAAGATTTGTGTCATTCTAGGGGCCATATTATTGCCTGGGAACAGACTGCTTTTGCCTGGAGTGTTTACTATGAAAATAAGTTGGGAAGAATATTCAGTGCTTTCATCTCTTTTGCAGATGAACATTGCTGGTACAAAAGCGTGCTGTGATTTATGTAATAATAATATGGCAGAGCTAGAGCCTGACGCCCCTGTTTCCTGCATCCAGACCATTCACTGACTTAACTCTAAAATTGAGAAAGAAATCACTGAACCCTGAATGTTTCAGTTCCATTGATTCATGTACTAAAACTGTTCTGCTACAGCCCAGCACTTCTACATGGCTCTGCAACTCACAAATGAGCCTGAAGTGGTATAACCACTTGAGCAAATATATATATCCCACTCATCTGATAAATCAGCATCTTTTAAATGCAGCACATGGCTGTAGCTTATGAAGAAATATGTCCATTGTTGTTTTATGTCTCTAGGTTAAAGATTTGAAAATGCACTGAATTTTTGTAGAACAAATTGTGTGGAGAAAATCTGATTTGAAATCTATAAGCAATCTGCTCTTACTTGATGAGAATTGGGTAATTATTCCTTCATCCCTAAACTTTCTGAGACTGTTCCTGTAACCTCTAGGAGTGGTTTTTGGAAAAAGTTGATATCAAAGATTTTATCTTTTTTTCAAGTTTGAAAGTAAGATTATAATCTATCTGTAGTGGGCTACACAGTCAGTACTAAATGTACTGTTTTGTAAATACTTATTGTCTAAAGTGTTTGTGGCATGTCTTTTGCGTAAATATTAATGAAAACCTATATTTAATTCTTCAGCATTCTGTCTTTTTTGAACACATTTCAGTGAGGTGTTAAATAGCTGCCAAAGTCTTTTATTTTCAGTTAATTTTGCATACTTAAAGTTCCATTGAAGTGCTTTCTGGATCAAGTGGAGGCAAAAATGTTGACTTTTATAAGTAGTATGCTGCTTTATTCTGTAGTTTAATGATGTTCAGAATTAGTGCTGTGCTTTTCAGTGTTCTTGGTATTCATGTACAGAAGGGGTGTCAGTGGGTTTTATTTCCTATTGGGTGAAACTATTTTCAGCAACTATAATAACTACAGAACAATAAATTGCTGTTGCAAATAGTGTTTTCCCCTTAATCCGCTGAGGACACATTCGTGCTTACACTTTGTGTGCACTATTAGGCAGATCCTCTTCAGAGTTACGCTAAGTTGCACTTTTTCTACTGCATCAAGTTAGTGTTGTCTATATGTGCAGTTCTTCATAGCGTTCTCTTTTTATAGAATCATAGAATCAACAAGGTTGGAAAACACCTTTAAGGTCATCAAGTCCAACCGTTACCCCAGGACTGCCAAGAACACCGCTGAAGTGTGTCACTGAGGGTCTCATCTGTGCAGTTTTTGAACACTTCCAGGGATGGTGATTCCACCACTGCTCTGGGCAGCCTCTTCCAATGCCTGATCATCCTCTCTATGAAGAAACTTTATATCCAATCTAAACCTCCCCGGGCACAGCTTGAGGCAGTTACTTCTTTTCCTATTGCTTGTTACTTGGGAGAAGAGACTGACAGCCACCTCAATACAACTTCCTTTCCATTTAGTCGTAAAATGCAATGAGGTTCCCATTGGGCCCTCTCTTTTCCAGACTAAACAGCCCCAGTTCCCTCAGCTATTCCTCATCAGGCTTATTCTCCAGACTCTTCACCATCTTTGCTGCCTTTCTCTGTACCTGCTCCAGCACCTCATGTCTTTCTTATAGTGAGCACAGGATTCGAGGTGCAGTCTCACCAGTGCCAAGTACAGGGGATGATCACTGTCCTAGCCCAGCTGGCCACACTATTTCTGATACAGGCCAGGATGCTGTTGGCCTTCTTGGCTGCCTGGGCACAAGCTGGCTCATGTTCAGCGCCCATCAGTCAGCACGCCCAGCTCCTTTTCAGCCGAGCTACTTTACAGCCATTCCTCCCCAAGCCTGGAGCGCTGCATGGGGTTGCTGTGTCCCAAAGGCAGGACCTGGCACTTGGCCTTGTTGAACCTCATACTGTTGGCCATAGCCCATTGATCCAGCTCATCCAGATCCCTCTGCAGCGCTTCGGCAGATCAACACTCCCACCCAGCTTGGTGATGTCTGCAAATTTACTGACGGTGCACTCAATCCCCTCATCCAGATCATCAGTGAAGATGTTAAACAACACTGGCCCTAACACCAAGTCCTGAGGGACACCACTAGTGACTGGTTGCCAACTAGATGTGATACCATTTACCACCACTCTCTGGACTGGGCCATCCAGCCAGTTTCCAACCCAGTGAAGAATCCACTCTACCCAGGCCATGAACAGCCCATTTCCCCAGGAGACTGCTGTGGGAGACAGTTCAAATGCTTTACTTAAGTCCAAATAGACAATGTCCACAGCCTTTCCTTCATCAACCAGGCAGGTCACTTTATTGGCTAAGTAGGTCAGGTTTGTCAAGCAGTGCCTGCTCTTCATGAGCCCATGTTGACTGGGCCTGATCCCTCTGTTTTACCAGAAGTGCTGTATGATCTTACTTAGGATCAACATCTCCATGACCTTCCCCAGCACTGAGGTCAGGCTGACATACCTGTATTTCCTACGTCTTCATTCCTGTCCTTTTTGTAGAGGCATCTTGTTGGCCAACCTCCTATCCTTGGACATCTGAGGATGTTAAATACCTCTTTTCCAGTTCCTCAAGTAACAGCATTCTCTCAGCTCTGTTATCCATTTACAAAGAAATCTACCAAGATAAATAATTTGTCTTGTCTCTATTGTGTTTCTGAGGAGTAATTTAGTCCGTCATAATGAAAACTTCAATTGGTGCAGACTCTGTAACACCTTCAAAAGTAGTATAGGATTATATCTTATGACTCAGTACTGGTCATGAAGCACAGTATTGTATGAGCATAATGTGCTTTGATTCACTGTCATGCAATAAATGGATCTGGTGATAGCCATATAGCCATGCCTCAGGCATGGCACTTACCTGCTGCATCCCAGGACATGCTGCCCTGGTAGAGTGTTGGGAGCAGGCTGCACGTGCATCCCCATGGGATCGAATCACTTTTAGTCAAGTAGCAAGAGAAGGATTGTGGAGCTTAGGGAGAGAAAAGCAGAGGTCCAAAATCACCCATCCTGTGTCAGAGTCTCTATTGGAGGAAGTATGACAAGAGGTATGAATCATTTAGTCATGAACCATTTCTTCTGAAGGCCAAGTCTCGATTGTCACCCTGGAGTTTTTCAAAAGAAAGAGATATATAGTGGGGGAAATAAAAAAGTTTCCAAAAAATAGGTAAACTTTGGTACATATATGTAGTTTTCAGTGCAGAAATCAGGCTGATAGTGAAATGAGTGCCTCTTGCACGTCACCAGATACTCAGTTATCTCCTTCTGTTCAGTTATTAAAAAAGCATATGACTTCATGTCTGCATAACTGAAACACGTTGTCTCTCCTAGCTCCTTTCCCATTTGAGGATGTTACTAAGTTTGTTAAAAAAAGAAATACTTCTAAGTGATTCTATATCTTTATCAGAAGTGAATGTGACTATGCTGTTTTTTCCTTCTCTGCTTTTGAGATTGTAGTGACAAAAATCAAATGATCTCAAATGTCTATCCCTTGTGGTGGAACTAATTTGCCTAACTTGCTGTTACCTGCGGGGAGTGGAAGGTTTTGGAGCGGTGATGTCTCTAATGCTGTAACAGAAAATTTATGGAGAGCTAAACAGCGCTTGTCTATGCAACAATGTTGCTGGTGTCACCCTTGTTCATTTGCATTTTAACAGTGGCTTGTACAGGGTGTATCACTGGAACCAGGACAAAATTAGCAACAGCTGTGCATTGAAATTGGTGAAAATTTGAGACAATTGCAAAGATCAAAGTTACCTTCCTCAAGTTATTTGGTTTCTCAATTACATATAATTGGGTTATGAGGAAAAAAAAAAAAAAAGCTGTTCCTTTAGGGATGCTCTGCATCACCTCTTGGACTTTGCAGTTCATGTGCTCTCAGCTCATCTTGGAGATCCGCACAGTTGGTGGGGATGCAGTTGTGACTGGGTTCTGCTCTTGGCCCAGCATGCATGCCTGGAGAGATTAGCTGCTACCTAAGGCAGTTCTTCCTTCTTCTATGACCTGGCCATACTTCCTGTCTGAAAAGGATAGATCTTTAAATGCTGACAGCTGTTATTTGAAAGCAAAAGATTTTGGTATTAGCAGGGGCCTAAGCAGAGGGATTGCTGCTGCTGCGTCTGTATCATACTGGACTTCAGGTGAAGGGATGGAAGCGGAGGGAACACACTGAAGTTTAATTAATGCAGAGGGTTTCCTGAGGCTGTGTAACCACCCTGAGCTCCTGCTCTGTGTAGTTCCCCTGCCAGATTTGTTGTGGCTGCTCTCCTGATGAGTCATTTGCTACCTTGCTGAAGCTAACAGAGCTTTTCCACCAAGGACCTGTCCTTTACCCTAGGAATTGTGGGGTCAGCACAGTCTGTATGTGTGTAGCCTAGGGCCAAGGCCATTAACCTTGGCTGTTACCAAGCCGGACAAGCATGGATGCCAGCAGGTATGGAGTGATGGACTTCACTTGGTCTTCGTGTTTCCTTTCCTTGTGGCTCTGGGTGCTGGTCCTTGTGGAGTGACAGCTATGAAATTAGATAATCAGTTAATCAGTGGTGAATTAGCCTTGTGTCTTTGCGGAGAACAAATACAGTATTTATGTAAAAGTTGTTGGGAGTTTTTCTCTTTTTAATTAGCAGAAATAGATGCAAAATGAATGATGATTAGGCAGCTGATGAATTCAGTAGTACAATTATGCCTAAAGCTATGCCTCAGAACTTAATGATGGATGCTCTGTGCAATCAAAGAAGCCTATTTATATAATTGATATACATTATATAATTTATATTAAACAAGACTGTCTATATTACAAGTATTATCAAGTTTAATGCCCGAGAAAATCTTTCTGAAATTTGGTAATACAAATATTTTAAAAAATACTTAAATAAAACCCAAAAACCAGGATTGTTATTGTGGTAACTGTTCATTTTTAGGTTTATATGAAGGGCTGCTCTTTAAAAATAGCTAATAATATCCTGAGCATTCACTAGAAATGAGCGAGGATTCTCCATGACACAGGAATTGTGAAAAATGATGTATTTTCTCCTTGCTCTTTTCGGGCATTCAGAGCCAGAGAGCAGAGGAAATCACATAGCCCTCGATGTCTGCTCTGGGTTGCTTTAAGAAAATGCAAGTCATGATGAGCAGCTGCCTCATACGCAGCCAGTTGGGAAGGCTAAACTGATTAGTCTGTAAACAGTAGGAGATGGTAAGTATTGGTGTCAAAGGGACTGTGACAGTCATCAGATTGTGGTTTATCTCAGGCTGTTGTTTGAATGATGGCTCTCCCCCACAGAAGCAGTTTTATGGCTTTGCAGAGGTATAATCTGAGCCCAGGTTGATGGATTCTGCTCTGCTCAAAGCAGCTTCCTGGTTTGCTGTTTTTGCTGGTTTGCACTAGCAACCCTGGACTTCTCATGAACAAGCCTGTTATTTTCTTTTCACCAACCAGGCATTACAAACATAAAATTTACTAGTCCTGACAGAGTGGAAATTGGCACTTGCCCATTCACAGAACAGTATTAGACAGCAACAGAGAGTCCCTTTGGGTGAATGTGCAGGGGCTGCTCCCAAGAACAGCAAGCAGGCATTTCCTCTCCCATGTTTGCCTGGTGCGGTAGCAAGGTTACAATTTGCCCTTTGTGCTCAAAGATAGGTCACAGGAAAAGGCAGTCCTGTAAACAGATGGGAATCTCACCTACCGCAGAGCTGGGCAAGAGCATGAGGTGATCGCTTCTGCTCTAGCTCAGAGACACTCCAGGAGGGTATGCAACGTGGTCGGGGGGTGTGGCAGTGGGTGGTGAGTGCAGTCACCTCTGTCCTGGGTTCATATCAGGTATTCTTCAGCAAGGTAGCTGGGGCTTATGCAGCTGTGCATGCAGGAACTGTAGCTCATCTCTGTTAAACGTTCAGTAGCTGCACTACTTAGGTGAAGTTGCGTATAAAATCCCACAGCGGGTACTCTATTCTGGGTGATGAGCAAGCCTTTCTTGCTGAAGCTTTTATTGCAGCCCCGGAGACACCATCTCCTGGGTGCCAGGTTATTATTTCTGTACTTGTCAAGGGGGAGCAGTCCAAAGCTCAGAAAGCCAGCCATGGTGAAGCTTCTCCATGCAACCCCCACAGTTGCAGATGAGTCCCAGTGGGGCCCAGAGGGAGCAGAAGACCACTTTCAGATGCTTCCTCCTGGGAGGAGGATAAACAGTAAACAGAGATAAGTTAGGGATGGTGAAAAGATAGCTCTTAACCCCTTTACAGCAGAGAAAAAATTAAAACAGAGCAAAAGCAAAATTGAGAAGGATGCGGAGGCTAAGGGGATGAACAAGTGTTACCTAAGGTGGTTAGTCCTGCTTTTGGAGGTTTGTTATCAAAGGAGGAAATGATTATAAGCCCTTCTTTTCTGTTTTGATTGTTTCTGTATTGTATTGTGGTGGGGTTTTTTTGTTTGGTTTTCTTTAAATTCAGAACAAGAATTTCTAGGGAACTTGGTTTGAGTTTTGGAGCAAAAGCTGGTTCATAGAAGACTGACAGAGGAAGAAAGGGAGTTTCTGGAGAAAGCTATGAGGTATACAGAATACCATGTCTTTCTTTATGTCTTAATTACAGACATGGTGTCTCTTCTGCCTCATACCCTGTTTGGTTTGGGTTTTTTTTTCCCCTCGTGTGAGTTAAAATGATGTATTTAAAATGATTACATAGATGTGCTGCATCTTTCACAATTGGTCTTCTATACAGTACTTATATTTAGAACAGTAATTTTTGGTACTATCCTTTGAATTGTATAAGAGCATCTTATCCTTCCCTTCCAATCCTCTTGAGAGTAAAGCATCCCTAGCACATCCTGATGAGGCAATTCAGAATGCTTATATTCCTGGTATGAGCAGTTTCTTTAATGAGGGCCCATAATGGTACCTCCATACTTGCTCAGTGGAAAAGCATGCTTTAAAACACAGGCTTTGATTTAAAAGCTGTTGGCTTGAAATAGGTGTATTTATTTCTGCTTTCTTAGGTGAAGATTTGTATGAAATACAACAAGAAAGCAAGCAGTTTTCCTGTTTTGGATGCAATGAACACCATTAGTTGATCTGCAAGCTGGAAAGGTGGTGACATTGGCTACTAGTTTGCAAGGATAACAGACTATTGATTTCTGGCAAATACATTATGTTGTAAGGCAAACATTCATAAAAGCCATGAGGAGAGTGGAATAATATTCAGAAGTAGAAATAAAAAATACAATTGATTTACCATGCTGCCATAAAGCAGCACTCCTCCCTTCCCTGCTCTCTCTCTCTCCATCCCCCCAGTAGCAGGCTTTTCCTCACTGCTTTGTCTCTGTCCAGGCACCCACCAGGGAGCTGAGGGTTGCTGGTTCTAATTGCCTGGAATTTGGCAGCCCAGAGGGGCTGCCACTCGCCTTGGCCTGCTTTAGCATTTATAACTTGCAGCTGTGCTGCCCAGGCCTGAACTCAGCGTGGTAAACCCATCTGGCTGGGGAAAGCCAAGTTCCTCCCCTTATTCCCAAATGCCCCTTCCCAGCCCACCCTGCCCTGTT
>JASSUY010036940.1:4585-18793 GCA_032466535.1 Forpus xanthops | reverse complement strand
TATTTTATTACTGTCTCTACCTAGAGGCAATTGAAATATATATCAGATAAAGTGCAACACAATGAGGACACAGTGAATAATGCAAAGTTAAAATTGTACAGCATGAAATTGTTTCTTCAGTCATAAGGTTTTTGTTAGTTTATACAGCTTGTCATGTTAGCCAAGAAATGAAAACGGAGTTGACATGACAAGTTAAAAGAAGTACACTCTGAGAAGTAGAACAAAAGGAACTTTTTAACATAGCTTTAATCTTTGAGCTATCGTTCATTTGTGGCTAGTTTGCTGCAAGTTGCAACGTACCTAGGTCTCTCATCCACCTCATTTTGTCCAGCTTCAACTGCGCATTTGAGCTAGTCCTTGGGATGAGAAAATGATTTGAATTTATTCCTTTGACTGCACTGGTGTATTTTATTTTCACTCGTTTCTTTTGGTCAAACTAGCTTAATCAGACACAACAGTGAGATGCCCTGGTCTGGTCTTGGGAAAGCCAAAGAGAAATCTGAGGCTCAGGTCTTCCTCTCAAAGGGTGTTTTTTTGTCTGTGCTGTTAAAGTCTTTCCTTTGTAATTTGCAGATATATTTTATATTTCTCTGCTACTAGGAAATGTGCCTGAGCCTCCTCACTATTAGGGCAGTTACCACATTAGTACTGTATTTCTAAAAAGGCATCCTGACTTCAACAATGAAATTTGACTGGAAGTGCCGCATTAAGTTATAAACTAACTTCAGTCCTTGTTCCCAGTACAAAAGCTGTTTGTCAGCCATATGCAACAAGAGTCTTGCCTGCCCTTAGAAGTTCATATTTTTCCCCATTTTCTTTTCCTCAAATTATCTTAGCATTTCAAAATTTCTTTTGATTCACTTGTGAATACAATGGCCCTTTATTCGCCTACACCTTGATTATAATGGAGTTTGCCAGAATGGAATGGTTAAAGTATCCCTCCCCAGGGCATTTGTCATTCCTGTGATCCAGACAATGTTTGCGCAAGTTCGCTTTCATCCTCTTTCCCATTACCTGTGATTTCTGTAACATCGTGATTGCTTGCACAAGACCACTGCTGGTACAAAAGTGCCATGTATTATTTTGAAACACATTCCCTGTCATCTCTTAATTGCATACTTGTACTTGGGAAAGGCTTTTGGCATTTTTCCTGTAAGCCAATATCCTCCTGTGGAGCTGGAACCATCCCTGGCATTGGTCTGATGTCAGAGTCTGTGCCCTTTAGTGAGTGACTCTTTGCCATGTGCATACACACCTGCTGTCTGTATGAACACTCTTCATAGCCAGGCTGCAGTTTTTTAAAGGGCATACTCATTTTACACAGTGTAATGTAGTGCTCATCATACTAAACCAATTACTAGAGTCATGGTACAAGACAAGTCTCAGACCCTAAGGGTCTACCTGGAACATCCTTTGATCCCCTACACTTTACAATCTGGAGATCTCCCCTACTGAGCTGATGCAACATAAGTTGAAGCTGTTCTTCAGCTGCATGTCAACATATTTTCCAACCAAATGCAATGGAGCGGGCACTACTCTCCCTTCAGACCACAAGGAGGCTATTGAGATGCTAAGCTGCATCTGTCCTAGAAGGAGGAGGCAGCCCTGAAGGGCTGTGAACACCATCCACTCTGCAGGACTGAAACGCCTGCTGGACAGGCAGAGCTTGGTAGTGTCATATGGCTTCAGTAGCAGCCAAGTCTTCTGCTGTTTGAAAGGACCAATTCTTTCTGATTAAAATTGAAGTGAGAAGGCTGAAGGCTCAAGAAAGAAATTCAGCACCCAGAGCAGAATCATCATGTTAATAAAACTTGGGGTGTTGTGAAGAGAAACTGATTCTAGAGCTAGACCTGCTTTGAGCTGCTCCTCTACCCATTAGTTGAACAGACTTCTGGACACAGCAGTTTAAGGAAGAGGAGAAGGTTTTCTATTAATAGCTGAATATCATTTATGTGCTTTCCCAAGGAATAGATTTGAGACTATTAAACTTTTTCTTGCTTTTATTTTTTTGATAACCTGGATCTATCTCCTCTCCCCGAAGCCTCTTTTCTTACTGCCTTAAAGACATGAGTATTTCCAGTCTGTTTTAGGTTTCTGATTTCAGCTGTTGTGCACATGTGTGTAAACACCACCATTTCTCTGTTGATCACTTGTGGTGGTTTGTGGTGCTTTAAATATTTGGCCTTTCAGTTAAAGGCTGGATAAAAGCTGCTGTAAGGGCAGTATTATTGCCTTACTGTTGCATACGACACACTACTGCTCTCCTATCACAGTGAATAGCACCTGCAGAGCCCTGCAGTGGGAATAAAGACTCTGCAGCCCCAAGCAGCCTCCAATGGAAGGCTGTAATTCAGCAGCATCACAGTTGCAGTGCAGTGACTGTTGCAGGTATCTGGAGTTGGAGGCTCCCAAAGGGCTTGCTCACAGTGGGGTCACACCGTCAAGCGTCATCTATCTAGCCATGCTAGCCACAGTGGGCAAATATTGAACCAAAGCTAGCCAGGTGCTTTAAAATCAAGTCCTGGGACTCATTCCACTTGATAACTACATTTGTCTGAGCTGGCGGTGGAGGTGTGTTGCCATGTTTCATGTCATTCACAGGTTTATTTAAAGCTAGTGATAAACACAGTTAAGTAAGAGAATCCCTCACAAGTATCAGAAGTTCTGAGAGTATCTGGTACTTGCTCTTACACAACCTAGTAAAAAGAGATAGTAAGGTAGACTGAACACCATGTTTCATAGGTAGTAGGATAATAATTAAAATACAAAGGAGGAGAGTTTCTTTGTGCTGTTCTAGTAGTAAAGCGCTACCATAAACTTTGCAGCTAAGTAGACATTATGGTTAATAGGCATTACATGTTTTCATATATCTTGCTTTTAAATAGCATATTACATTTCCTTCCAGTGTTCTCTTTATATATTTATTCAGGCTTCAAAAGCAGTGATTTTGCTGTAATTTACTCTAATTTTTTTTATTTATATTTTTTTCCCCAAGAGTGACAACCCAGCAGAATTGAAAGTGAGCAAGAACCAAGGGTTTTGTGCTCTGGATAAGTATAAGAACTGAGCTTCACTGCAGTCTGAGGTTGTCAGATGTGTATTTCTGGTTTTGGCCTTTAGAGAACACATGGTGAAAGCCATGAAGTTTATATCTTCCTTTTTATATTCACAAGCTCAAAGTATCAGATTGGTCAAAGAATCACATTTTAGGGCAGCTGCTGAACTCATAAGAAGTACAAATTTTAATCAAAACTTGCCACTGTGCAGAGGAAAACCACTCAGCTTTACTTTTATACAGCTGCTTTTTTTCCATGAAATCTCTAGAAAAGACTGGTTATTATGGTTTCAAACATTTTTCAGTAGTAACTTGAGATATTTTTTAAAGAAATTTTTTTTTTTTTTTTTTTTTTAGGGGTACTGGATAATTGCCTTCTAAAAATCAGGTCATTAATAAGTGTTTTCTGTTGTAGTGAACACAGTAAGTCTCTAGTTCCCTTTTAAAATCTCAACAAATGGAAAGAAAATAACCTTTGGCTTGGTTCTGTGTTTCTTCTATTATCTATGGGCTAGATCCCGTTCCTACTATTGTCTGTGTCAAAATGTCTATGGATTTTTGGCACTAAAGTTAGCCCTTAATTTTTCAAAACTTATCTGCAAGGGATCATAGTAATTTACAAAAATACAGTGACTATTTTGTGCAGGTTTTTCATCCCTGGCTTAGTATGCACCAATTTTGTTCTCTTGCCATCTTTTATTTCCCAGTTGGTGTTCTGGAAGTCTAGCTGAGCTGCTTACAATAATTTTCTCATTCACCAGTCATTTATCCCACTGCTTTCCTCCACCTCCTGACCCCAGTGAGTTGCTTACTTCATACTTTTGTTTTGAAAAATCGCTTTTTGCACAGTAAGACCAACCTCCTCTCGTCTGTGTTTCTGTAGAGACCATATCAGTGTTGCTTCAAGAAAGCAAGTGCATCAAAATTAAAGCCCTAGCTTATCTTCTTCAGTCCAGCTGCTGACCAAAATTAGTGAATGCTTTTCAGGTCTTTGAAACCACTAGTTCAAATTCTTTCTCAAACACTTCCAAATGACAACCTCTGAATCAGTATTTCATGGTAGCACTATTGTTTTGATGAAAGTTCAGTCTTTCCTCCTAGTGAGCATATGTTAAATTTTTTGTGGTATTTTAAGGCAGGCAGAAATGCTTGAAATCCATTACCCTGAGAAACCAAAGTGGCAGACAGGAATCTTAGTTACATTTAGGTAACATTTTTCTATGGCCCCTTCTTTCCCTGTGGAGGAGTTCACAGCCTTTATTCTTTGCATTCTGCCAGGATCTGCGGGTGTTAGCAAGCAATAGCATGCTGTTACTCTACAGTGGGAGTGATTTGCATTGGATTTGGGAAATGTGGCAAATCAGTCTTAAAACCTAGCTGAACACCACACCAGCAGGACAGGCTATCCTCACTACCAAGAGAGGGATACTGCATCAGTTGAAAATACATTTTTGTAAAGTCATTCTCATGATGAAGAGCCTGGAGCATGGAGAGGCAAGAGGAACAGGGGTCTGCTGAGGGAACAGTGCTGTGTCCTTGTGGCAGCATCTCAGACCTTGAGAGGGTGTGGGAGTTTAATGTTTTACTTAGTAGATGAGCAAGGCTTGGTGTCTTGGGAAGACATGGTTCTCCGTCAGCCATCAGAAAGGAGAAACATGGAAATGACTAGCATGCCAGTGCCTGAGAGTGGGGATTTGGGGAGCCATTAGTTATTACTCGCTATTTTTCCAAAGGCACCTGTCAGACCCAGCTGACACTTCAAGCACTGAGAAATCTTTGGCACTAGTCATGCCTTGTGAATGTGCTTTATATATTCCCTTTTCATACAGTTGTTTTGTTCTCATAAGGTTTTATATTAGCAAAAGTTTTCATCTTTGCTCTCTGCAATAACCAGCAGACGTGCCTGAGCTGAAACATTACGTGCAGGCTTTGCTGTTTCAAGCCTGTTTCCCACTGTCCCCCTGGACCAAGGATTAAGTCTATTAACAAGATATCTACATTTAAATACTGCAACTAACTGCTCCAATTCCTGCCTATTAGCTAGGGATCTCTGTCAAGCCCTGTTCCTCTGTTAGCAGGCCCATGACCCATGCAAACATATGACGTGAACTTTTCATTGCCCACCTAGTTGTGTTTGCCAAGTTTATCTCGGAGAGGAGCAAAATCTGGCCTGGGACATGAACTTACACATCTGCTGCCCTGCAAGGTCTGCTTTTCTCCGTGTTACTGCTAAGACTCTTTGCCTCACTTAACCTGCATTTATGACACACACAACAATTTTTAACAGTTTACTCAAACTCTTTTTCCTTTTGAGGCAGCATAAAGTATCTCTAGGTTTTTAAATATATTTAGATGTTTTTAGCTTTGTCAGTTCTTAGAAGACCTCATTCTCCCTTAAAAACATTGCCAGAAGCAGCAAAACATACTCCTGCTTTACAGATAGGAAGATAAGTAGTGGCAAAGCTATCAGAGAGCAGTGAAGGTGTCCAAATTATGAAAATTCTGAAAATGTCTATCCTAAAAAACCCCATAATATTGATAGCCCTACCTCTCTTAGCTTCCCAGTAGAAGGTGGGAGAACTGCTGTTTGTGTTGATCCTCTTCCTGTGGCAGGCCTACATGAGTTCTAACAATCTCAGTTGAAATCTGCCTGGAATTATGCAGGTTTGTTTTCTGAATCAGGTTGAAACACTGCTTCTGGATTTGGTCATCTGACTGTTCTGTCCATAAAAGCAATTACACATTTCTAAAATTGTATTTGCTCTTCAGATTGAATGCTTGCAGCTGCAGATAAGATCTGTGGGGTTTTTGTTTGTGAGGTCCCTTTTTGAAAGTGCAGTCTTTGATTTAAGAGCAGTTGCAGTTAATGACAACTTTCCTTAAAAAAGGCATACCTGATTTTACACTAAACCCCTTTTCTCTATTTTAACCATCCTAGTGGTGGCTCTATTTGCCCAGTGATTCTCTGAGGAAGAAATTCCCTCAGTTTCTGCTTTTAAGGCAGAGAGAGGATTCTTGAGTCATGACAAGTAGGACGTTTGGGTATCTTCAGCCTTAGCTCTCAAACTCTTCCCTAACCACATGGATGACCTGTCCTTCCTAGGGGTGTCAGCTTGATGAGATCCATGTGTGATCTCTTTTTAAAACATTCAGTATTTTCATGTCAGCTAAAATCTCTGACTTCTGTCAAAAACCTTTTGTGAGGCTGTTTTGTAAACATTTTTGTAAATGTTGTAAACTAACAACATTTGGTCTTATATTCCTTTAGTGAGGAGCAAGTGAGCGCTGCAAGTCTTCTGCTTAATTTCTTTACTCTCTTCTGTGGCTTACTCATTTTTCCCAACAAAATCATCAGTCCCTGTAAAGCTTACACCCACCTTAAAATGAAGATACTGGCTTTCAGACTGGTAATCTAGTCAATTTTCTTTTGAGGTGCTGCATGTTGCTCCCAGCCTGTGGGATGTTCTCTTCATCCCTGTGTTCAACCTCCAGCTAGCACTGTACAGCTTTGCAAATGCAACATTTGTGACTTTGCACTGCCTTAGCTTCTTTGTTTACAGTCTGTCTGGCTCAAGCATGGGTTCACTCTTGCTTTTGAGCTCTGCTTTCTTGGCCTTGCCATGTCACTCTAATGATGCAGAGAAACCTCACTGATACAAAACCTGGGAATGTACCACTCTCTTGGCCACTGAAAACTGTAGTGCAAGTAACAGCAATGTTAGGGTTCCATGTGCAAATATGTTTGCTGAATGTGTTATAATGTTCTTTAGCAAGAAAAAGAGCACATTGTCAGTAGATGAAGCAACAACTTCAGAATTCAGGCATTAGGCATAAAAAGTCACAGCAGGTTTTCTCTGTCAAAAATAAAGAATAAAATTTACATGAGCTGTGTAAATATACAGAGCAAGAGCACTGCAGGCAAGTGTTTACAAGGCGCATGCTTTGCCAATATAATTATGTTCCAGCAGAAAGCAAAAAGGCCAAATGGCAAGTCCTGGGTGGTCATTTATTTTGTTAGATGCTGTGAGCTTGTAGAACAGCATTAAGTGTTTGTGCCAGACGGCTGTTAAAGATGATAGCCAATGCACCCATCAAATATTTCAACAGCAACTTTATGGTTTATTTGTCTGTTGATGCCCACATCATTACCCTTACCCAAGATTTCAATATGCACATAGTTTTCGCTCATGCACACATCTGCTATTTCACCAACTGCTATTTTAGGGAAGGCTGTCTTGTTGCATCAGATCCAAAATCACTGCCATCCTCACTTAGCAGGGAAACCTTCTCAGCTCTCTTTGCCATGGTTTCACCTTATCATTGCTGTCACTCCCATCAGCACACTCTACATCAGGATCAGTATCTGGATGGGGACTTTTCCAGTCACCCAGGAGAAATTCAGGCAAGAGGCAATTCCAGGCTTTGCTTGCCATGCAGATTCAGTCTTTCATTGTCACAGCCTCAACAAGCTTTTACAGTTTCTTCTCCTAGTAATAATGTGTCTGTAGCTCTTATGATTTTTAAATATCTTTCTTTGATCTTAGTACTCCTTAGGATTTTTGGACACTGTGGCAGCCAAGAAGCATTTTCCACTGGGGCCTCCTACAGCAATGAGTGTTTGCTTGAGTGCAGCAAGACCTTGCGAAGGACATCCTCCAGAAAATGAAGGGATTTAATCAGCAAACTTTTATAAGCTGTTGAGCTGTAGGTTCAGTAACAAAACAGCTGAAAAAGCAGAATGTGAAATCTTGCTTTGCTTAGAGACAAGCCAGTGCCACCAGTCTAAGGGCATGAAGACTTGGGACTATGATGATCGGGAGTTATAGCAAATGGAAAGTGTCTGGAGCAGTAGTACCTGAACTATGAATGATGCTTTTGGTGTTCTAAAGTCTCCCGCATTGTTTAACCTGTCTCCAAGAGGTAACCTGTTGCTAATTAGGTGTGTATTGTAGAAGCCAATATTGAATTCTGATTTATTTCACAGACAGATGGACAGTTAATGACATGGTTTTGCCTTGAAAGGTCAGAGATCTCTAAAATGGAGAGACATTGGCCAAGAAGTAAGATTTATATATATTCACTCCTTGTTTTCTGGAATCTCTCAGAGTAGATGTTTCTGCTCTTGACTCCACCAGCCATAGCTTCTGGGTGCAACAGTTCCTCAGAGAAGCAGGACTGACATCTGAGAAGATGTCTATGTTTGTAGCTTACCAGATAGAAACCACTGTCTTTGACCCAGCAGATGCTCCACTGCTGTACAGCTGTCTGAGGGAATGAGATTCATGTAGTATCTCTGACCATCCCCCATTCCCTCTGCAGAGGCTTCTCCATTTGAAATGCCAATCAAATATGACTGCAAAACAGAAGACAATTTAGTTCTGTAGGTTTTACGGGAAAAGTACATGCATGTAGAAGAGAGACCTCTGTCACTATCAGCTCAGAGGAAAAGGCAACAGCCAAATGATGTTGTTCTGCACCCAGCTAGTTAGTTCTGAGTGCTACTGGGGACCCAGGTTGTGGGTGTTGTTGCTTCAGCAGAGCAATTGGAAATGGAGGGGTGAGGCACCTGCAGGAGGGGAGGTTTTGCAATGTCCATGGTGTGTTGAGCACTAGCTGGACCTGAACTCAGGCCCATCCCCTCATCATCTGCACATCCTACTGCTGTTCCAGTGCAGTGGGAGGTGTTTTCCTAGGGCGCCTCTATACTCAACAGGGAGAGTGACTCAGCTGGGCTGCAGAATCTGCTGGAAGTCCTTATTTCTCTGTGTTCATATTACATTTTGATGCAAATACTCCTAGACAAAAATGAATCTGAACTTCGGCCATTACAGCAGCAAACTCAAGACCATCACACTGCAGAGAGCCCTTTCCATGCCTCACTGCCTGGAGAAGTGGTCAGCAGGCTGTAGTACAATGGGAGTGTGCCACATCCTCATCTAGGCAGCTCTTCATTTTCAGTGTTGTCGGCCTGTAGCAGCACCTGGAGACAAACCTCAGGGGGGCTCTGAACCTGCATGCTCTGAATGAGCTACAGTGTCTCAGATTCAAGGCTGGGCTGTAAGAGGCATGAAAACTTAAAAACCTGGGGAAATTTACTAGTAAAGAAACAGGCACTCATTGGATTATGTGAAGATTTGAGGATTGTGTTCCAGACTCAGTTCTGCCTAATTTCCACTCTGATCGCTTATGTCCTTATGTGGACACTGAGTCCTGGGAGTGCTTGGGTTTCAAGACTGAACGTATAAGAAAGGAAGTTAAGTGTGAAAGCCAACTGGTGAAGTTGAATTTTCCAGCTGGGGTAATGTTGCACTGCCCTGTGTGGCTTGCCTTCCCTCTTCTCCCTCGCTTTCCACATTTCCTACATTACTTTTTTTCTTTCCTGCAGCTATAAATGACAGAGATAGGTACTGAGGAAGAAATACCTCTTTTTCCATAGCCATAAAAATAGTTTCCTTGGTTTTATTAGCAGTGCATGGATTTGAGTTCAGCATCCTCTCCAAAATAGACAATGAGCAGGAAGCACTCAATTTGGCAATGCATTTGGGGTTAGAAACATTGCTGTTTTCAAAGCATTTTACCAGAGTCATTAATTAAGTGCTAGAGCAGAGAACTTGAACCAAACAAAACTAGGGGAAATTACATTTCTCTTTCCTGACCTATATAAAAACCGTTTGTGCTTAAATCATATTGAAAGCTTTAAAGGGACCTCTCTCCCAGTGGAACATGCAGAAAACATAAATGTTGTGCGATAAGATTATTGCTCACTATAACTTAGTGGGATTTGGCTGTGTTTCCTCTTCTTTGCAAATGTTTAGTGAGGGTGTTTATGGGATCAGAGTCTAAGCAAGGATTGCACAGATACGGAGTTTCATTTTTCAACTCTGAGAGCATGAACCAGGAAACTTTCTTCTAATGGGTAGGCTTATCCTGTCTGAGGACAAAGATAGATGCATCCAAATCCTGTTCAGTCCCAATAACTAGCATTGTGATTAACTCCAAAGCTTTGCTTGGATATAGAATCCAAATATACAAAATTACTGGGAAAATAGCTTCAGATTTAGTAGAGTCTGAGAGAACTGGGTAAACAACATATAAAAGAGCTGAAGTGTCAGAATATTCCCTGTCTTTATTATTAACTGTGATTCAGTAATCACAGTCAGAAGAGAGATGGACTGGCTTCCATTTTATGTGGGAATGGACCATACCTATCCAAATAAGGGAAAAGTCTCAGCATGTTGTATATCACAGAGAGACACAACTGTTCTGCGCTCCTGGACCTACGCCCATACACCAGCCTGCCCCAAATCTGTGTAGGGTCCCCTTATCAGGGAGACTGGTTTCATCTTCTCCCAGTTATGTGTGTGTGCAGAAGAAACTGCATGCTCCCCTTCTGTTGTGTGTGCAACCAGGGGAGCACACAGCAGTGAGTATCCTTGGAGCCAGCTGGGGGAAACAGCACTGAAACACAGAGCAGCTCTACTGGGTATGGGAAGAAACCCCTTCAATAATTCTGAGCTCTAATGTGACAGTTGACCATAAGGATGTTCATGGTCTAAGGATTCAAACACCATGAGAGTGTTTCTGCCTTAAAATACTACATGCTCCACTTTGCTTACAGTTCCACAGTGTATGACTGGCTGTTTCCATGGGCCCAGAACAGATGCACTTCTAGGTACCCTCTGCAATAGACTTTCTGCCTGCATCTTCTCCTTCTGCAGCTATGACTGTGTAAGATGGGTCAGGTACGTTGCCTAAAGAATTAGTTGCCTTCTCCTGTGCTCTTGGGCAGGAATTGTTGCAGCAGCTGTGAGTGATGTTAGTTTTTGAACAAATTGGGACTGGGAACTGCTGCTCTATTGCTTTCTTCCATTACCCTTCTTTACTTAACCAAACGTTTCATTACTGCTTCTATTCCTAGATGGGTGATCTCCGGTAGCTGTTGTCATTCTCATATGAGACAATTTGTTCTTTCACTCTGTTTTCATTGATTACTCATCCCTTTATATAGCCCACTTCATGAGTCATTTTGCCTACCTACCTGCAACCAGCGTGGTGTGCTATCCATCAGTTCCTTGTTCAGTGGCAATTACCAGCCTTTTATTGCTGGATTTTTCTCTCAAGGACTCCTTCTAATGCCAGAATACTTCATTAATTTCTAATTTTGCAAACCACAAATTGTGACATTGCTGCAGGAGCTGGAAATAGAATAACTATATACCTTCTCCTAGAAATACTCATGTGGAGTTGGAAGGATGCTAAGGTTGAAGTTGCCAGGATGTTCCTTATAATTTCTTTCCATGAATATTTAACCAGACAGATTTTACCCTCACATCCATTTGTTCATTTAAAAATTTTTCAAATGGACTCATTGAATGGCAGTTTGCTGTATACACGGTGCAGGACATTGCTCAAGATGGGAAAAGCCTAAATTCTTCAAATCTACTTACTGCTGCCCTAGCATGGTGGAATGATGCCTCAGGCGTAAACTTGATCATGCTTTTATTGATTTCTCCACAATGTTTTCTGGCCAACCTAATTACAGATTATTTTCTCACACAAATCTCTCTTAGTGAGAATACTGTGAGAAGGGGAAGTTAAAATGATGAAATCCATTGCTAGCGTGTTGCAGGCAATTTTATGAATATCTGCATAAAATATTAGTTTTGGTATTAAGTCTGAGACAATGTTAACTTGAAATGAAATAACTAACAGTTTTGATTTGTGAGTCTTGGACTGAAGATGTCTGAAATAGTCGTTATTCTTTGCAAACCGAATGAATACCAAACAGGTCTGGGACATGGGGATAGACATGCAGGATTAATGATATGAACAGCATGTGTTGTGGCTCTGAACCGAAGCTCAGTGTAATCTCAATTGACCTTTCTGTCTCCTCATTTGAAGAAGAACAAGGGTTTTTTTTTTTTTGCTTCTGTCTTTTTCCTTCAAAGTATTTTTACAATATTAGAAGAGAAACTGCAAATTTCTTTTATTTCCTTGTCACCATGATCCCAGCCAGGAAGGGTGCACTCTGTGGAAAGATGATAAAGCCAGTCTTTGTCTATGCAACTAATCTCTGTGACATACCTTCTAACACAAATGGAAGTATATTTTGCAGCTCGAACGACTCCATTCACAAATGAAATCAGGCCATTAAGTTCATTGTACATAGATTGTCACTGCTGCAAATCGGACCTGAGTGCAAGCTGCCTATCTCAGACTGTGTAGCTGGGCACTCTGCACCAAGTGCCCTGAGCTATCTGGTCTCTCTGGGCATTGATGTCATGTGTCAAGGCTGGGCTGTCCAGAAAGTCTGTCTTGTTTCCCCAGCCACTGAGCTGTGAGTTGTCTGATCTTTCAGGACCAGGAAAACCATCCACAGCACTCCAGGATAGATTAATTCCCTGGCATGTTCTATTATATTGGAAATGTTGGTTATTAAAGGAGAAATAGCTGGGGCATTTTTAGTGTGAAATAAAAATTCAGGTACTTTTTGATCCTCTACTATTCAGACTGCATGCGGCTCTTTATTCTCACCTAGTTACAATAAATATTCCATCACTTTGGTATCATGTAATATTTTTATTGGTCCTAGGATGTCTCAAGTAATGCAGTTTCATTGGATAATTTCTATAAAAAAAAGCTCCCAAAAAACAACTGAAGGAAGGTCTTCCAAAATGGCCCATACATTCAATTAAATGTTTTTATGCTTTTTCTATTAATATGTACTTTCCATTCTCAAAGACCATCATATAAATCAGTGCTTCAGCCAGCTGAAGCAAGCTTGTGCCTTGAGACACAACTTCCAAGCAGGCCTTCTCTGTACATTCCAGTTTTGCTTTAATCCAGGTTTATCTCAGCTTTGCATTAGCTGTTTGGAATAGGTTTAAGTTAAACTGGAAAAAACACTCTCAAAGAAGAGCAAGAGTTTTGTTCATACAGAGTACCACGTTAGCTAGCCTCAATGGGTGCAAAATCTGTGTGTAGGAATTTTCTTTATTAATGTTTTTCTTTGACATCTCTTTTCCCTTTTACTGAGCCTCTCCTTGCTGCCATATCTTCTTTCTACTGTTCCATGCCTGTAACAGAATTAATATGATTGCAGTCACAAACTTCAGAGAAAGCTATACATAGTCAAAATCTCAGTCCTTTTAACAGCAATGAAAGCTTGTCAGAGGGCAGCGCTCCCCCTTGTCAAAAGGATACACGATGATGTCTTTATCCCTGAACATCAGCAGAAGTGGCCATAGGGGCTTGGGCACTGGGACTCTTCCAGCGCTGGGCAGGGCTTTCAGTCATAGTGGCACTCACCCCTCTTATGTCTCAGTTGTGTTGCCGATACTGTGATACAATGGCAATGCAGGAAGACGAGGGCATACTGGCTGCTCTCACTGCAGAAAGCTCTTCTGGCTACAGGTAAACCATTTCCCTGGTGGGAGTGGAATCCTTCCCACTGCAAAGGGGGTGCGCTGTATCATCTGCTCTTTGACAAAGTGGGCTGACACTCATGCAGGGCGATCCTTGCTGGAAACAGAAACATAGGACATAATGTAGGCCACACAGAGAAAGAAGTCTGCATTCCATAAATAGTGGACAAGGAATAATGGGGCAGGCTGGGGAGAGCTCAAAGGAAAATTTCATTTGGCAAAAGTAATAGCAGCCTCTGCTTTTTTGCTAGAGGGGGTTTCATTCGCAGTAATTATATTTCATGTCAGGATAGTAAACCACTGTGCCCTTGAGAAAGTTGAGCTTTAGCAACATGGGTATCAGGAGGCCCCAGTGACATGGGCACTGAATGTGCTGGATGGGAGACTCTGGTGCCCTATTGATTTTGGTACAGCAATAAGCTCTTAATTTCTGCCTTGTGGGGAATCAATAATTGTAAGAAGAACTGCCCACAGGGTTCACTCAAAAATTTTTTGGGGAAATAAAAAATTTTGCTGGGAATGTTGGGTTTTCCTTTGAAAAAAAATCAATAAAACAGTATTTTTTACTTTTTCTTACCACTCTTTTCTTGCAGAAAGATAACAAAGTGAATATGGAAAAAAAAGTCAAAACTGGTGAAAAACTGACAGTATTTCAACAATGCCAAATAGAGTACAAAAATTTGCAAAAGTAACAAGAAAACAAAAAAAAAAATCCCCTTTTCTGAACTC